>JAODVP010092040.1:0-10872 GCA_025400035.1 Tetradonia laticeps
AGATTTTTGAAAAATTATAATGAAAAAAATAATAAAATACGCGGAAATAAGCGTAGTTCTGTTATCAAATGAGAAAATTAAGAAATTGTTTTGTCATGCCCAACTGCTAGTTAAAACTTAAAATTAGCAAATGTTAAAAGTTCATATCTTTCCTGTTTTTCTCGCGAAAGATCAGAGTTAATAAAAAACTGTTTGCGCCATTGCATGCACATTTTCATTCGTGCATGCACGAGACCTAGGCCTACACTAATTCGAGAATTTACACTAGCGCCTCCGCTGCTACCAGTTGTAAGCAAGCTACCAATGTGTTGAATAAAAGTTGAGCACCTAAGCCTAGATTGATCAGAAAACTGTTCACTTACTTTTGCCTAGTTTTTACGTCAATCCCGATAATCCCGATTAATTTTTGACTGCGCTAGTAGCGTAGATCGAAAGAATAACACTTCCTCTCAAAATGAGACATCCTGCACAATTTCTAACGATTCGCGAGAAAATCCTGATTTTCCAAAGTTCGAAAAATTGATCACCTTCGAAGTGGATTTCAGGCCATTTCTGATTAATTTAGGAAAACGGCAGTACCATAGATTGGAAGACCAACTGTTCCTCTATCAAATGCGATATCAGTCAGAATTTGATTTCTACTGGTTCCCGAGAAAATCTAGATTTTCCGACGCGTGAACAGCATAGAATATAACTATATATTCTATTTTCTATGGTGAACAGTGTTCAAAGTAACTCAAAACTATTTCCAGCTAAAGTATACATAAATATTGCACTTCATTACGATTAAAAATTGTACTTACATATTGTATTCAGTATAATGTGTTACATGAATAACAGTCAAATTCCAATAGTGGATACATTACAAAGTCATTCTTCGCCATTTCATCATTATAAATTTGCTATAGATTTGTATCACAGAAATTTGACTTAAGAAATAACTTAATTCTAATAGTCAACGTAATAAACAAAATGCCAAAGATCATAATATTATGAAAACAAAAGTAGACTGACAAATAATAAAAAGTAGTATAAATTTTCAAACGTCGTTTAACTAGGTCAATTTAATTCAAGGAAGAAACTATTCAAAAGTTTAAAATTATCGTCAGACTAGTATACAACCGGATTGTTGATAAATTCGCCACATCTTCGCCAATAAGACGCAATCGGTAACTATTTTAGTATCACCACACACTTACACCATTCATGCAACGACGAGCGGTTCATCATCGGAGAACCCACGGATTTGAGGCGTATCGTCTTCATCGAGGATGTTATCGTCAAATGTCGCAGCTTCTGACCTCGTATCGTAATGAGAATTTGCAAATCTAGTAAAACTATGTTGCAGACGGCGATACTTGACAACCATGAAGCCAAAGGCGCAGAAAAGAGCAACTATGAGTATACACACAGGAACTGCAATTGACCACGCATTGCCGCTTGTTTGTGGCTCAACCGCGCGCAAATTTGACACCGTATGCGTTTCAGAGAGGACGGAACTGTATCCGCTCGTTGTCCTTAAGCGGGCGCAGAATGAATACATGGATGCTGTGTGGTTGTCGAAGATGAAAGGTGGAGACTTGACAGTATAAGTGGAAGCTGCAGTTGCATTAAACTCTTTTCCTTCACTGACAAGGATCTCATACTGGTAATCGCCGAGATTTTCAGGTACGGTCCGTTCTGTCCAGTAGACTACGTAACTGCCATTTACTTCTTGCACTACAAATAAGGAATGTGGTGGTAATATTGGCGGCGCTTGGTATGTCACCGGCTCGGAAAAGTGAGAATCCTGCATATTGGTCCTGATCCGAATGTTATAAACTGCCCCGTAAGAGACGTTGAATACTTTACTCATCTCAACTCCGGTTACATTTACAACGGTGATCATGTTCTTCTTTTGCCTAACTTTATCTGTAATTTCCAGCTACAAAACGAAGCAAATTAAAACGAATTCATAACTCTAGGATTTGTTCCTATAATTATACATACCATATAAGATAAAGGTTTATTGCGAGTAGAGTCCGGACACGAGGCCGCCCATTGCACCTTCATTTGCAGTGGACTATTTGGAATCATTTGTACTGAAACTTTCTTTGGTGCAGCTTTGTCATTGATGTAGGTTACAACCGACTGTGGACTCCTGAGAATAGGTCCGCTACCAAACGGTGCAACCACACCAACTGAAAACATGTAACTTTCGCATGCATCCAAGTGATGCACCGTGGCCGTCAAATTAGTCGTATTCAGTTTTGCACCCTTGAGCAATTCATCAGCAGTTAACCCATAATATACCCCATACACCCAGTTCACTTTCCGCGGATCTTTCACTTGACCCCAAGATAGTTTAACACTGTTTCCCATATCTTTAATTACATTCAATTGTTGGATAGGTACTGTGGGAAGCTGATCGCCAAGAGTTGAAGCAAATGTCTCTATTGAAGGTCCGGTGTACCGTTGCTTATAGGGTGACACTTTGAAAGTAACTCGCACCCCGGGAGGTAAGTTATCAATGGTGACAGTTCTTACATTTTTTATTAGGTGATTATTCTGCTTTGGATAGGGGTAACCAACGTAAACCAAGATTATAAAGCCGTCAACTTCTTGTGGGTAAACCCAAGTGAGAGTAATACTGTTCGCAGTTATGTTTGAAGTCTTCAAGGATTGAATTAATGCCAAGTTTTGGAACTGCATAGTTTTTACATTAGAAGGTTGACTGGAATTACTCCCGTAATTATGAGCTATGACCTGCAAAAATAACACAGGGAAATGTAATCGAAGTTTTTTTATATATGAACTGAAACCTCGATCTCTAGGGTTAGGTAGGACCACCGACGTGTTCCGGGTGAACTAATTTTCGGTTTTAGCTGTCTTACGTGACTGTGCGTACTAAACATTTTTATTTTTACAGCCCACCACCACACAATATAAAAACACATGCCGGTTCGGACCGGGTGATCCCGAGTTACGAGTGTACGGGGATCGGAAGATCGAGGTTTCAGTATAATTTGTTACTGGTTGTTGTACGATCTGTAACTGTGGATTCCGTGGGGACAAACAAATTGTACTTCAAAATATGTTTGTATGCGCTCCAAACAAATATTGAAGTAAATTTTTGTCATCTGGATGCAACAACTCTGAGGAAAAGTAGAGAATTAGGTTACTTACATAAAATGTATAATTCTCGTTAGCAGTGAAGTCAATATCTATGAACTGGAATGTGCTATTGTCAGACAGTTGTATTTTCATTGGAGGATTGGGCGGAGATAAGTAAATTTCATAAAACTTGATTTCCCCATTAGGTTCCAGAGGTGGATTCCAAGCCACAAGCACACCAGAACTATTGGTCTGTTGGACGGTGAGGTTATAAGGCGGACTCGGTTCCCCATCAGCAGTATGCACTAAACTGTATTTAGCTGGAGGAGAAATTGAACTATTTTTACCATTCACTCTAACAAAGACAGTCATATTATAGTCATGATTAGGCTTCAAGCCTGTGAACTGGTACTCCATGTCATGGGTCCAAGAAGTATTCTTCCATTTACCGTCTGCCAAGTCAGATATAGATGGCAAAAACTCCAGTGTTAACGTATCTGGCAGCGAAATCCACCAATAGAGCAAAGCACTAGTTGCATACACCATCCGTGCGTCAACTCCCATTTGGAGAACTTGATATACCCTAGAGAACGATGAGTTTAAACAGAGCGCCGGCATTTCATCGGACCCATCCGCGCAGTCAGGTTTCGAATCGCAACGGTTAGCTAGTGGGAAACAGCGATTCATGTCACAGGGGAAGTAACCCAAAGAACAACTGGGAGTGGCCATGCCAGGTAGATGGTTAGTGGCGCAAAATTGTTCATCTGATCCATCAGGACAATCTAGATTCCCGTTACAAACATCTGCCAGAGGGATGCAGTTTCCATCAATGCGACAACGGAACTGATCACGTCCACCGCATTTTTGGAAATCTTGACAATTGTATTCATCATCTCCATTGGCACAATCCATAGTTTTGTCACACACCCAAGCCATGGAAATACAATCACCTGTATCGCACTGGAATTGATTGGCTCCGCAAATAGCAACACTTCCGGGAATTTCGTCAGATGATGGTGTAGTTGTTGTGTAATTGCAGCCGAGTTCATCACTACCGTCCTCGCAGTCGTTTGCATGGTCACATTTCCACCACACTGGAATGCATTTCTTGTTATTGCAGGTGAACATCCACTCATGGCATTGGGAACCATTCTGAAAAGGTTTTGCATTAATAAGACTGTAAATACATTTTGAACGAACTTACAATTGGTGAAAATGGATTAACATATGGCCGAACAGTAACATTTTCATTCTTGCAATTCTCTTCATCAGCCCCGTTGGCACAATCTTTATCCCCATCGCAAACCCACGATCTATAAATGCATTGGCCTTGCTTTCCAGGACCCTCGCATGCGAACTGGAAGTCAGTACAAGTGTGATTATTATTGCAACCCACTTCATCGGAGTGATCGCTGCAGTCAAACTCTCCATCACACCTCCATTGCATTGAAATGCAGCGTGTGTTGCCTGTCGTACATTTAAACTCTTCTTCTTTGCACGTATCCGTATTCGGTTCGCAGTCCATCTCATCCGAATTATCCCGACAATCATTCTCAGAATCACACCTCCATCGATTGGATATACACCTACCATTCTTACAGGTAAACTGACTCTCTATACAATGCTGTCGAGTGCAGTTCATTTCATCAGACCCATCAATACAATCAACTTCATAATCACACTTCCAATAATGAGGAATACACTTGCCATTACCACACACAAAATAGTTGGGAGCACAAGTTTGGCCGTCACAGCTTTCTTCATCCGACTTATCACTGCAGTCCGGTTCTCCATCGCATTTCCACTGCTTAGGAATACAACTACCGGTGTTACAAGCAAACTGATCAGTTGAACATGTTCCGTTAATATTAGGACAATTAAAATGCTCATCAAGTGGTTCAACTCCATTAGGACATAAACATTTGTTATCTCGCATTTCCATGCCATCAGGACACAAGCAAGTATAGTGCGGGGCTTGAGGAGAACCAACACAGATGCTGGTGCAAGGTGGTGGCGTCTGAGAGCAGTTATTATGACCTTGCTGTGCACCATGTGCAATTACTTTAATATCCATTAAACCAGTCACATTCGACACTAACGTGCTCACCTTCCCACCGAAATCCTTGTTGCTCATAAAAACAGAATCAGTCCTCCAATCATCCCAATAAACTTCATTTTTGAAAACCGCGACTGCAAACGGATGTGATACATATTTACCATCCAAAGGAACTCGCTTGAAACCTTTGCCATCTAGATTAGTACTAGCAATGTAATCTTTCCGCGCATCTACCCAATAAACTCTCTCTGCAAAATAATCAATTGTTATGCCATTGGGCCATTCCACAAGCTTCTTGTCAGCAATGGTAAGTATCTTGGATCCATCCAAATTCGCTCGTTTCACACAAGCATTCGCCGTTGCCCAGTCAGTCCAATACAGATACCCAGCCCTTGGATGTACGGCAATCCCTCGAGGCTTAACCAAGTCCGGACCTTTTAATATCGTACGACGCATGTGTCCTGCGACTTTTACATCAGTGTGAATGAGTTCAATCACCGCACGAATGCCGTCAACAAAGTAAAGATTGCCAGACATCCAATCCAGAGCCATGCCCTCAACGGAAGACAGGTTAGAAGAGACTAAAGTCTCAACTGGTCGGCCATTTCTATCACAAAAGCGCGCAATCGTATCAGTTACAATATCTGCCCAATAGACGCAATTTCTGTTTAAGTCGAAATCAATGGCAATGACATTTTTTAGATTAGGGATATCCAAATGCGTTGGTTTAAGGCTAAGTAAATCAACCTGAACGATTTTTTCTCGTTTGGCGTACAACAGCATGTTATTAAAGTGTGTAGTGGGGCAAGGAATTATATCAGGATGATACTGATCGACAAAGCCTTCGATGCATACATCTCCGCTTATCTTCCGGTATCCTTTAGTGCGGTTGTACGTCTCGCCTGGTTGACATGTGCTTGGAACTTGGTATGGATCCTCTGTAATTGTATTATTCTTTACACACTGCCAATGTTGTCCTCCACGACGTAAGAAACCAAAATCGCACTCATAGTCAATAAGCTCGCACTCACATCGTTGCTCAGTAACACTGAGCTGAAAGTCATCGCCGAGCAAACAGGTAGCATTCGCCATTTTCTTCTTAAACTGTTTCTGTTTTCCAAGTAGACAAGGTACGTACTTATTATATTCATCTTTCTGTAGCGGCGACCACAATTTGAAGTCTGTTGCATTGCATTTACGATCAAAGATTTTAGCCAAATCAATTTTAACTACCATCCACTGATGTTTTTCCGGAAGCGATCCAAACATTGTAAAGACAGTCGTTTTCTCGTCGGGTTCTGTCATAAGTCCGTAGAGTCGGATCTCAGTATCATGAAACGGTGTTTCGTGCCATTGCGCACCTTCATTGGTAGAATATAGAAGATGTCGGACCTTCCCTGACATAAGCAGATTCTGTGCTGCTACCATAAGACCCCCATGATCACCAATATTGAAGAAATAGAAGTCACGGATAACGTACCGCCAAGTAATACCAGCGTCGGATGAAACAAACATTGCAAAATGACCTTTTAGAGATGGACCTTGAACACCGGTAGCCATGATTATGCCCGGGGCAGATTTACTGGAAACAATTGTATAAGATCTTGTATCGGGATAAAGTTGGCTGAATTTTTGACTGAGATGCAAAGAGCAGTTTGGTCCAGGAGTGCAAACGGTTCTCTGGCCTTCCATGTCAAAGATGGGTGCAGCTATGGGTCGCCACGAAGCACCATGGTCGAAAGTAATTCGTGATGCTAGGTTATGTGGCCCGATATCTACACTTTTATTTGGTTGAAACACTATTTTTGACGCAATGTAGATTCCAGACACGCCTTGTACTTTGTATATGTCAGCGAAAGCTTCATCAGCTTGTAGACTATATATTAATTAATACAACTCCGTTAATAAAACATCAAAAACTATATACACATATAATTGTGCAATAATTTAAACTTACTGTAACCAAGAATTTTGCCACGTGGTATTTGGAAAATGTGCCATAACGTTATCCATCGAAAGTGTAAAATGAACTTCATCATCCGAACCTCCTAAATTTTCAGAGACGTAAAGATTGGACATAGTGCTCGTGTGACTAACTGCAATGAAAGCCCTGGATGCGTCCACGTCTACATCAACGACCAAGTAATCCGTGATTGGCAAGTTGGTGTCGAACGCACATTTCAGCTTTTTGCCAAATTTATAGGACACGTAAACATCGTACGAATGCTTAATAAAGATAAGAAATTTCACACATTAGCATTATAAAAACAGAGAATATATATTATAAACAATGGAACACTCACTCGTTTGTTTTTCATCGCAGTGAAAATATAGTCGTTTTTCATAACGACTTTCTCAACTTCCAGCGCATAAATGTTGAGCTTCTGCTGCTTATTAGTGTAAAAAACTGTAGAAAGATTGGAGGGCAAAACACGTTCAAAGACGAGTTGCTGTTGCGTTGTTTTGTCCTCAATCCAGAAGAACGACTTGACAAACTCCTGCACCACGCGCCAGCTTTGACCAAAATCTTCCGTCATCCAAAGCTAATAAAAATAAAGTGATAGTAGTAAATATACTACAGTTTAAGATAGAAATCATATATGTACCATGCGTTTTGAATCAGAAGTATCGAAAGCCAAGAAAGTTTTCGGCTGAAATTTGTGGAAAGAAATATCAGAGGGGGTAAATGTCACGTTGATTTTTGTGATGGAATGTCCTAGGTCCGAAGTGACGAAGATAACTTTATTAGCAGGGTCAGTAAATACAATCTGAAAACATTCAATTATTTATACTGTTCCATTGATGCTTATTATGCGTTCCTCACATTTTCGTCGTATTCCGGATGAACGAACAATTTCTCGGTGATCGCAATTGATCCGTTGTCCAATTTAAAAGACTCAGTTTTGTCGATGTAGTTATCGCCATAGTCATAAGAAATATAGATGCTTGATGGCGTTATCACTTTGGATCCAGGAGGATCTTTTGTGAGGCAAACAATCGCTTTCTGTTTACACCAATGCACCTTCATTTGTTTATGAGTGTCATTGAGATGATTAATCTGAAAACAAGTCATTGTTGACATAGATATTGTCATAGAGCCAAACTTCAAACACTTTCCTAACAGCAATGCAATGCAAGACACACAAGAAAGCAACGAAGTGAGTAAGAAGAGCGTGCGCGTCCAGGAAGACCGCATTAATGAAACCTACATACTGGTACCACCCGATGGTGGTTGGGGATGGTGGGTGGTATTCGGCGCATTCGTCTCGTATTTTATAGCTGATGGACTGCAGTACAGTTTTGGCGTTTTCCTCAATGATATTGCGGAAACTCTGAAGTGCACGACTAGTCAAGTTGCACTATCCGGAGCAATTAGTACGTGTATATTTTGCGTTTCAGGTATTTAAATTGCATGTCATTAATTAAAGATTAAAAGGTTCTAATCAACAATATTCAGGCCCATTTTCAGCTGCGCTTGTAAACCGATACGGTTATCGAAGTATATCAATCGTGGGTGCTATCATAGCGGCCGTTTCCTGCCTCCTTACATCATTCAGCCGCAACATTTACTTTATAATCTGTTATCATGGTATAATCGGTGGTGTGGGGTTCGGCATGGTTTACATTACAGCGCTAATTGCTGTGGGCTTCTATTTCGAAAGATGGAGAGGATTGGCGACTGGAATCGCTGTTTGTGGTTCTGGTAATAAGAATAACACTCGGGTATACAAAATCAACCCGAACTAAGATTTTTATTTTAGGTATGGGTGGAATTGTTCTTCCACCAGTTTTAACTTTAATTATGCGGGAGATTGGCTGGCGTCGTACATTCCAGTGCTTTAGCGGCGGCACTCTAATAATCATAGGTTGTGGTTGTTTGTTCCGTCCACTAAAACCAACCAAAATTACCCTGACCCATGCCAAAACCAGCCGAAGTCAAGAGAGCACACGGAGCAAAAAGGCGTCCCATGTTAGCTTCTTCGAGAAGTACCAGAACAGGAACTTTAATACTATGCTAGATCAAAGAAGTGTTTACAACAACTCGAGCGAACAACTTTTTACCACAACGTACACCACGACAGAAAGTCCTAACTATAGTGGTCTACGAAGTACCAGGTCCGAAAGTTTGTTTTCCCGGAAAGGGGTGAAGAGAAGGTGTTGTTGGTGTTGCCACTGTCACAAAGTGGTTGAAAGGAGGATATGGAGATCCAGACCTATTTATAGGGACGATATATTTTTTACTGGATCCCTAGCAACTGTACCCGAGTATATAAGTACGCAGATATTACATTCAGTAAGAGAACATCATTCGATTTACAAATTCTAGGTTACATTAAATTTAATCATAGTCGTTTTCAGCGTGCACAGCTAGAGTATCAATTGTCTGTAACCCGAATGTCTACAAACCAAGCACCGGCGCCATCTTGTGCACGTCGGTGTTGCCCGAACGCGGTTAAGCGTACTCTGGCTACCATGTTGGACTTCCGGATGATGGGGTCATACAAATTCGTTATGCTAATCCTGAATGCTATTTTCGTGTCATTCGGGGTGTATATCCCTTACATGTACATCAAAGACCAAGCAATGAAGCATGGATGGCAGGAAGATGCAAGTTCTTGGCTTATATCCGCAATTGGGATCACAAATACCATAGGAAGAGTCATTTGTGGACTACTTTCCGGGTCCCGCCGTGTGAGTTCCACTGCAATGTGCTACACTTTCCTATTTGTGGGTGGAGTTGCCACAATTGGCTCAACATTTTCGTACGTGCTCTGGGTTCAGTTTTTTTACTGTGGCGTATTTGGCATGGCTATGTGTAAGTAACGTAACAATATCGTATTATCAGTAGGAACGTTTTTCCACGAGTGCACTTATTTATATTATTACGAACAAAGGGTCAGAATTCAGGCGTTGTATTTATGAAACTGTGAAACATTATGCGTCACTGATCATTCACCATACATCATCCTATCAACACAAACAAATTAAGATTATGTTTGTATGTATTAAGTTTTGCTGTGTTTGCTATATTGTCAAAGTTATCATTGTCTTATGCTCTCATATGCTGATACCGCTTTTTACCATTACGCATTACAGTCATTTCTGATTAGTGATTACTCAACAAATTCGTATTCGTTGACTACCAAATAATATATAATATAATAAGCGCCTAACGCAATGATATCCAGACAGCTCAATTACTCAGAGAATTTCGCGTGATTGCTCCGTGTACGCAAACACTCGGTTCAACCGCAAAACAACTGATACACGTGTTGCGCCATCCGGTTTTCCGCCATTTGCAATTTAACCTAAACTACATCAAAGCAAACATGGCCTAATCAACAATAACATATGTTAAGTTTTTTTAGTAAACATGTTATTCTGAAAGTTGAACTCAGATTTTTATTTCAAATAACACACGCAAAACGGTTTTCAATTTTTCGGCTTTCGCCCGGTGTCGAACTGAAAACAAACCGAAACCCCGAAACCAAAATTTCAATCGGGCTCTATTTATTTGTATGCGATTAAAGAAGGCCCATTTCTATCGAGGTTTATAACAGCTGTAAACACGATTTCAGATATGCTTCACTCGTTGGTAATGTGCGTTGGTAAAAGTTTCCGAAAACAATACAAATTTTTCAAAGTACACCTGATCCGGAATTAATCATTTCTGGAATGAACACTATAGAATCGGTCACTAAAAACTGCTTTAAGATTTCCTT
>JAODVP010092062.1:6067-30790 GCA_025400035.1 Tetradonia laticeps
ACATTTTTAAAATTGTTTAGATATGTCTAGAATATTTTTGGACGTTTTTAGACGTTTTTAAACAGTTTTCGGCAGATGTATATGGGTATTTGTAGTGATATTTAGGCATTTTCAAATACTTTCAGACTTTTGTAAACATATAAGAGTATTCGCGGACATTTTAAGAGGTATTTTGAATTTTGGAAACTTCTTTAGCCCCTTTTAGACGCATTTCTAAAGATGTTTAGAAACTTTTAGAAAATTTTATAGATTTTCGAATAATTCTAGATATTTGTATATTTGTACACTTTTTTTAAAGATAAACAGTTTCAGACATATTTAGACGTTTTTGAATATTGTTAGACATATTTAGATAACAGATTTAGGTATTTTTCGAATTTCAAAATATCTATGACGTTTTTAAAGATATTAAAGGCCGTCTACGAAATTTTAGTCATATTTTACACTTTTAGATTTTCATTCCTGAATGTTTTTAGATATTTTTAGGCATCGTTTAAAAGTTTTAGACATATAAGCATTTTTAGGTATATTTAGGCATTTTTCGATATTTTTACAAATATTTATTGTATTGGAATGTTTTTACTGATTTTTAAAGAATTTTTACATATGGTCTGGACATTTTATGGAAATTTGAGCGAATTTTAAGCATTTTTAAAATTCATGATTCAAATTTATAAAAACTTCTACAAATATCTAAACAGTTTTGACATATTTAGGGATATCTAGATGTTTTCGAACATTATTTAGGAACTTTCAAAGTTTTTAATCGTTTTATGTTCCATTACATATATTTATTACGCCATTAGATATATTGAAAACCTTTTCTATATTTTTAGACATATTTTACGATTTTAAATGTTCTTCGATATTTCTAGCTGTTTTTGAACGTTTTTAGACAGTTTTAGAGATAAAGTATTCATAGACCTATTTGGCACCTTGGAAAATTTCTGCACCTTTTTAGACAGATTACGTTATTTTTAGACATGTTTAGTTGTTTTTAATAACAGTTACGTTAAATATATTTAGGTATCATTATTTCAAATAAATTTTTCATATTCAATAATCTAGAAAGTCCATAAAAATATCAAAGATTCATGAATAGGTTTATTATATAATAACAGTTGGTAGCACACAAACCCTTGTTTGTGCGCTTCATGGTGTATAGGGTAACACATATATGTAATTCTAAAATTATTTTTTGTTTCGCAAAATTGAACGGTATAATTGATTTTCCTGTATGATCAACCGAAGTGTAAATTACGTAAGAATTTGCTAGAAATTCATGTGAAACACCTCTAAGAAAGAGTATATTTCGCATAACAGTAATGAAGTAACAAAGAAAGACGTCATGCTTGAAATTTCGAACAAAATGAAACATAACACGAATGTGTCTCGTGATCTAAACGAATGAAAGTCTCGTTGTCGCTTACTTGTTGTGTATAGGACCGGTTCATGTCCGCCGTACTTATGCGCTTGCCAGCGCGTAAATCTTTAAATCGCTTGATCGCCAGCATTATCTTCTTCTGATGGCCGAGTTTAACGATGCCGAACTCTTCCAAGTCTTCCCAGGTCAGTTGTGCGACGGCATCCACAGTCTGATAGCCTTGATCTAAAAAAGCACTTTGATACTCCTCTAATCTCAACAGTCTCAACCATTCCTCCAGCGAGCCCTGCAACATCGCGTTGATATTTCATGTAAATCAACGTAAAATACAAGTCACTTACGGGTATATAATCGGGTAGGTTATCGGGCAAGTTGAGTAGCGCGATTTCGGACTTGAGCTTCTTACGATGATTTGGTTTCTTTATGCCTATCGCAGTTAAATCTTCAGGCGTCATCCTGCCAATCGTGGGCAAGTCGTAGCCTGCTTTTAAGAAGAGGGGAATGTAATCCTCGAACTGGAGCTCCAACAGCCATGCTTGAATGATTTCTTGGTCCTGTAATAGCGGGATTAGTCATGATATAACATAACCTAGCATTTATACTCAATCATAAATTGATTTAGTTAATTAGCCGTACGTACCGGTACACCTTGATGAATCATACGCTCAATTCGTCCCTGTTCAGACCCAATCGAACAAGAACTCAGCGAACAGCGAGGACTGTTGGCCGATCCGATTGTGCTGCGGCCCGCCGTGCTCAATGGATGATAGGAAGCTCGCCCACTGTCTAAGGAAGCTGTACTATGCCTGGAACCAGATCCCGCACTACCACTAGACGAACCTGGACTGTCTCTACCAGGCGACTGGGTCATATCAATGCCCTGATCTTCCTGAAGGCTCAACTGATGGTGATAGTAGACGGCAGCTTTGTGAGTGAGAACAGCTCCTGGTGGTGGCGTTGGGTATGTGAACGCCGGCGGTTGGTACACCGGACCTGGTGATTTACCAGTACTGCCGCTGATGGTACTGCCATAATCAGAATGATCGTCTGGAATTTAGAAATCTTGAATTAGAAACTTGTCCATTAATATAGCAATATCAACAGGGTAAGGAATATATATTCAAACAAAGAGTTGGCGTATGGTTTGATGCCATACGTTGAAAATCTAGGAAATGCCGGTAAAGGAAAAGCCAGTCGAGCTAGCATTACCTTTTGAGATGCCAATGTTGGTGTAATATACCGGTTGGTACTGTCATTTAGTGAACGTCCTCCTTGACTTGGATAAATTACCATTACCGCATGCGATTGAAAACAGACTCGCGAAAAACATCACTATTTAAGTGTTTGCAATGCGTGTAAATATTTGCTACGTAAATGTTTTTATGAAACGGTAATACCCGTTTTTGCAATACAGACGTGGTTGTCAAAATACTACTAATTTTTTATGGATATTTCACTATTACAGTTGGTTCCACTGCCTCATACCGCGTAGTTCATAACGCGCGAAATTCAAAAATACGACTATTGTCTGTCCTGTATATTCGAATTCACAGAAAGAATGACTGAGATAGCTAATACCAACCTAATCGGTCGAAAGTACCAAGGATGTGAGACAATGTACAAATTTAGTGTCTTTGATTTAATTCAAAATTAAAGCGTTAAATGTCACCAATGTAGGGACATATCACAGTTGGTTCCACCTCCTCAAGTCCACATGACTAATCCCAACATGTCACGAATACAAACTAGCGTCCTGCTTCGTATAATTTGCGTCAACACTTTCAGTTTTTTATGACTTTTATTTCTCTACCTAAAAGAAATCCAATCTTCAAAATACGGGACGATCAATAAAAGAAGACCAGCAACATCAACATATTCTTTATGTAAAAAAACCTCCACAGGGCGAATATAGCGGGACTGGGAAGCGTCAACTCTCATGCTGAACAAATTATCGAACAAACCGTTAACGTAATACAATGTTTTTCAAACCATTTCAAGTGACTCATTACTAATCTATGACATGGTAAAATAAACATAAATTGTTTTTCATATTAATTTCGTCAGTGAAGCGATGCAAACCGAGAAAACAAACTAGACACGTTGCTTTTTGTCATTAACTTGTTACTTTACGTTTGTTATTCCCACATCAACCGTTCTGTAGACATCAGTAAAAGGATAAAATGGATGAGTCTTCGTAACGCTAACGTGATTGATATATGAAATTAGTTTCATTCAATCATTTGAGGGGTGAAGTTGAAACTACCACATAATGGTAATTAACAATCAACCACTGTTCTATTCCTTGTATATACTACATTCTACATCCTATATCCTGCAATTTCTGGTTTAATGCGGCGGAATTGATATAGAGAAGCCTGAGAATCGTTCACAACTGAAATAATAGAGAAGCAAATGTGGACTCGGGCCAAACAACGCAGAATAAACAATTCACCTCAAATTTTTCTATTATCAATGAAGAATCCCCAATAACAGTATCCGCATTCTACTTGTAAACGAAAGTTTCTTATAAAACTAATGAATTATATCATAAAATAGTTATTTTTTATGAGAAGGAATGCAAGAAACATGAAACTAATTTTCTAGGGATATTTCACTATTGGTTCTATTACTGTACAATACACGACCGGTCCCGAAGTATCACGAACATTAACGAGCATGGCATTTCGACAGTTTCGAACACTTCGTACGTTTCGTAATTTTGTAATGTTTTGCATCACATAATTTATGTTAATAAATATCAAGCGAGTCCAATTAAGTCATACAAATTACGCCCTTTCAAGGTGGATAACTTAACTTAACTGAAATAAACTCTTGCTAAATTCGTTTTGCTCAGTTTGTCGCCTCAATAACGTTGAAATGGTGTCCTGGGGCGACAACGATCTCGCAGTAAATTGGCATCGGTTGAATCGCACGATTTTTTCGAGACCTCGTGCATTACTACAACGACGTCGACCACAAAGAAGCGATGAGTCTGGGCTTTGATGTCATCGCTTGAGATGAACATCAAGCCGGTTATATTCTTCTTCTTTTAATGAAATGGTATTATTATACCAAGGACGTGCATCTCCCTTTTGTATCTACAACGTACTACGCCTAATACTGTTTTCAAAGCATAATAATAATAATAAAGTACAAATTGTGTATGAAAAATTCAGTTGTCGACCTTGAGATGATGCAAATGCTACTGGTTATTAAAATATGTAATAAATTGTTCCGTGGACGGACATTAACTGTTATTGTGTATGATTGCTGCAATTATTCATTCATGTTACGTACCTCTAGGCACTCCTGGTGGCTCGGAGGGCGCTAGGAATCCGGCATCTTCCGAGGACGCATAGCCTGCCGAGCCGAACGAGCTGCCGGAATGGCGGAACTCGTGTGGCACCGCTGGTGGTGCAACTTTTTTCGCTGTCGCTGCTGGCTTCGGAGGCCGCGACATGCCGCCCACTGAAAGGAACGAAAACTCATTAATGCATATTCTTTCCTGAACTTATTGCACATTATTATTACAGATTAATAGAGAATAGTTTATTTCATTCAAAAATGGCACCTGTCGTAGAACTGACACGTACTCGTTACTGTTCGTACTATTTCGGGATAGGTCGGTGTAAACAGTAGAAGCAACTGCAATAGTGAAATATCCCTATAAAGTTCTAGGGACATTTCATTATAGCAGTTGGTTCTACTGCTTACACGACTACTCCCGAATTAACACGAATAGTAACGATGAGTTGACCAGCTATATATGTTTTGTATCATATCTTTTCTTTTTTTTAAGAGTAATCCGATAGAATAACCAATAAAAGATTGTAAAATCAACAAGAAAGCAGTAGAAATATGTAATTAAATATTATAACAAAGTGTGTCCAGATACAAAGTCGTATGATTAATGAACTGGTAGGTACTGATTCCGCTTGCAAAGTAGAAATAATGAAATTTTGTATACCATTAGTAGTTACTATTAGTGCACCGGAAGTCGATCGATCAAATTCCCGGACCGTACAGTGACGATATGATTTCTTTTGTTGGACGCTATAATTACCAATTAAAAGTTGCTGGAATTATAATTAAGACAGCACACAACTTGTCGATAGGAGTTTGAACCCGAAGCACGCATCATGTGAATCTTGATTTCATGTTGGTTGCTGTACTTGCTACATAAGAAGCACATTAGCAGATGATGTTCATTGCTCTCGGTGAATGCGAACTGCTGGCGGTTATTACTAATAGTGGGTAGTTAGACTTCCACAAGAGGCGCGACTGCTCCACATGTACTTCCATTTATCCGCCGGAATAAGAACAAGCGGTTGGCGTTGATGGTAAGTGAGCAACTAGGCACAACTGTTTCCCAGCTAGACAAAGCGTAATCGGCCGCAAAGGGAGTTTGAAATATTACAGCGACTCACAATGTCTTTGGCATGCTACTGCCTTGCCCATGACTGGATGAGATGTAGATGCAGACCGCCATGGCGAGGAAATTATGCAAATGATATGACCACCCATATTGAACTAAAACCTGCTGCCTGGGACCACGAAATGCACATTTCGTTTGTTATACCTATACTACTTATAATCACTATTTCTTTATACACAAATATTTGCTAATGTTTATATCTTGGTCTGCACTTAAACAGAGTTGGGCATGAAGTGACGCAAGACGATTTAATATCTTCGCCCACGATACAAGAATGCAACCGTGCGACGTCTGACTGGCGCCGAGAAACGAACTTGTTTAGTGCCGTACATTAATTACAAAACAAACAGTAAGAGAAAATCTGTCGAAATTTCTGTGTTTAACTGGACACGCTTGGCACAAATCGGATAGAAATGAAAACTGATTAACCAAGGAGTAGGAGAATGTGACGTCTCGCATGAAAATAGCTGATAGAGTGTTTTTAAACAAAATGGACTTTCAAATTTTGGAAAAAACGTTTGTTGGGAAACATTCTATCAGCTGTTTCCACATGTGACGTCACGACTCCATTCTAGGGACATTTAGGGATTTTCACTATTGCAATTGGTAGATTCCAAACAACTAATCCCGAAATAACACGATCAGTAACGTGTAAGTATATTAACATAAATTTAATTAAAGCTTTAACAGTTTAATTAATGAGAATACTAAAATATATTTATAAATCTATAGTGAAAGAAAACGACCATATGGCGTTTACCACCAACACAAACGACACGACCAACCCAGAATATTCAACACAACACGAAGCTCTCTTGAACTTTGCCTCACAAACAACCCAGGATAATTCATTAACAGAAGAAGAGAATTAAATGCATACGTTTTATTACAACATAATTCACTTACGATTACAATAATCTAACATCAAACTAAACCGTTAGTATAATTATTACAAATTTATTATGATTCAGTATTTCCATCCAGTCATTTATCAACGTTATATGAAAGTGATAAGAAGAACAAGTCAATGTTTGTTCATATTTGTACAATAACAACACCTCCACTGTAATTTATTGACAATTGTTTGTAAATTAATTTCTTGATTTAATTATTAATTAAGAATTCGTTTTCAGAGAATAGACACAGCTGGAAATTCAACTTTGAAGCAGTA
This sequence comes from Tetradonia laticeps, assembly GCA_025400035.1. Lineage (NCBI taxonomy): Eukaryota > Metazoa > Arthropoda > Insecta > Coleoptera > Staphylinidae > Tetradonia > Tetradonia laticeps. The sequence continues at coordinate 13,058 of JAODVP010092062.1, forward strand.
AAACTATAAAAAACAAATGGTTGGATATCGCAATCGATAAATATTTCACCTGGTCAGGGATATGCAGTGGGCCGCTCGACTCTCAATGAGCCAGCATATCATTTTACGAAATGTTAGCCGGAGTGGAAAGCTGTTTGTGCCTACGAGCATTTCCTTAATAGTAAAAAGCGCGCCGTATGCGTGGCGATTCAAGAACACGCCGGCAATAATTTGCAATTCATTCAAGGCGCTTATTAAAAATCCGGCTCCATTCATTCATTATTCATTCATAAAATAAACGGCGGATAAATGCCGGGTATTAAATTGTACCAACAACAAGTTGCTTTCATCACACGCCGATTTCGTTCGTGTCGCTTGTCGCTATTATTGCAAATATTGCAATTCGCGCATTGCGTGAACTAGATTATTTACTCAGGTACAGAGGATGGAAATGTCGTTCATCCACGCACATATTTTATTCAAAACTTTTGTATTATTTAAACACAGTAAGAACAACAGTAACGTTTTTATATTTCAAGTGAGAGATATGAGAAGAAACGCAGTGATTAATTAATATCAAGCATTAATAGACAGTTGTACAGATTAATCACGATGTGGTTAATCGTGTATGCTGTATAAATGTACAGATATTCGAATATATAACCAAAGTAAAAGATGTACATTCTTGGTCCCGCTTATCGTGTGTGCAGTACAAGAGAGAAATGAAACGAAGAAACGAATGTGACTGCATTCGTGCTGCGCGAATGATTTTTATGAATTAATGACCAGCGCGAATCAGCGAAGATAAATTATGCACAATTAACGCAAATAACTTCGGCTATTTATTATCCACTTCGAGACCATTTACTAAATGAATTAACTAAAATGGTCATAGTATCTGTAGCTATATAAAAGTTTGTCAAAATGTTAGAAATAAATAGAATTTTGAAGTATGTTTCATTTTGAAATAATAGCTATTGTTATAATTTCATAAATTTGTACGCACAATTCACATTAGTCTCGCCAACACAATATAATTTGTTATTGTTTTCACCAGAAATAACGAGCTTATTTGTGTTGCCGAATTCATAACACAATTTAATCAATCCATAGCGTTGGATTAATTTTACGTTTTTGTAGCGCAAAGTTGAAATTGGAAAAATTGTCAAAATGAATATAATACTGATTGATTGACATTGAGGAAAAACTAATTTTTATTTCCTAATTTATTAGAGCAATATAATTTGAAAAAAAAAAAATTAGACCCGAAAAATGTACAAAATAAGAAAAGGAAATGGAAAGGTGCAAATAAATACTTTTTTTTCTAATTTTACGCAACTGTTCATATTTTTGAACCGTCGCAGGTGTATTTTCAATATTGGAAGTCAAAATCTAATATAAAGCAAACAGTGTTGAAAAGAAGTTAGAAATATTAGGTCAACCAAAAAGTAAGATTAACCATTGATTAAAATATTTATTGGCAACAAGTTTTTTGCAAGTTTTCAACATTTTTTTCAGAAAATTTAATTCATTTCTCAAAGTGTGAGAATAATTTAATTTTTGTATTTATTGTAGTAGTTGTATTCCGCCAGTGAATATGCTAATGAAAAAGTGACATTTCTGATTAGTTATATTATAAGGATCGTTGTAAATGTATGTTACATTTTTTTTTTTTCATTTATGGAGAAATTTTAGGACACTGAATACAAAAATTATAAGTCGCGTTGTGATATGCAAATTAATTTTAGCGGATAAAAAAAATGAAATTCACATTGGTGGCCCCGACGTGTTGGTCAGTAGACAGTTCTATTGTAAAAAAATATATAAACACTCATGGGAATATTTCTTTTGTAAAACTTCGTGGAATAAAGAGAATTTGTTTGATATATATTTTCCATAAAATATTTATAGTTTTGGTAGAAAATTATGAATAACGGATAAACAAATCAAGATAAAAAATATGAAAAATTCAGGAATATGACCAATCATGTATTGTATATTACCTCAAATTTTTGTGAACGCGTCTCCACGGGGTGTTGTGAAAAATAACATGGAAAATGTATTTTTCTTAAAATACTTGGACTTTTTAATAGAAAATTATTAATAACTAATAAACAAATCAAGATAAAAATCTGAAAAATTTTAAGAATATAACCAATTCTATGTTGTATATTACCTAATTTTTCCTATCAATTTATAATTGGTGGTAATTTTACTTCGATTAAGTCTTCTGTCATTTTATAGAGGGAATAAAAACAACACTATAATATTTTTAAATTTATCCCTCTGGCAATAGATATATCTTCAAGAATCTTATGTAGAAATATGTAGATAGCTCCATTAGAATATCAAAGGATTAAAGAAAAATAAAGAATCTTAACAACCTACCAAATCAAAAATAAAAAAGTAGGAACGTAATTCACGCCCTATTCACACATTAACATACAATATTCCCGCATCGTGGGTGGTAATGATCGTGATATATGAAAACAACTAACTCACCCTTTACCAAACACTCTGAACCCGAAGCAACATGAGATCTGACCTAAAATGTGAGAACTTCTCCAGACGTGACCCTGCATAAACCGAACGCGATTCTATTAGTTTCCACCCTATAATTATCCACGACGTATCTCATCTCAGATTTACACTTTCTCAAGCATATAATTAACATACATTTCTAAGAATGCATTTCATGTGTTTCAAACTCTTCTAATAAAAATTAAAGTTAAGAAAATTAGCAGAATTACTTAAAACCACTAATAATAAACGTAAATTACATTAAGTAGAATAAATCGTAAATGTTTGCCAACTGTCCAAAGTAATTTGCAGGGACATCAGTGACATCAGTAAAAAGTATGAAACAAACCTTGAGTAAAGAGTAATGCGGGTAATTTTAAACCAATATTTATAGAAGTAATTACGGTAGTTGACTTTACTTCCACTATCCAACTATCCACAATTAACTGACATGTGGGGAAGTCTTTGTAGGTTTCGTATACATTACTGTATACTATATGTGTTTACAAAGAGTGACATCATCAGTATTTGCACGTGTTCAATATTTATTAATATAGGAAAGACTGCAGTGGAAGATGATGTGGAGAAAAGTTGTAAACAGTCATGGGAATTTTCCTTTTAAATTTTCTTAATATATTTTCACATGATAAGTAAAATATTTCTCCTATCAATTTGTTAATGGTTGCAGTTTTGCTTTCTTATGGATCACCGGAATTGGGTATTTCCTGGTGGAACCGGAAGTTGAAGAATACCATGTCAGATAGTGCAAAATCGACAATTAAAAATTCACATCGCCTTCTTGTGGCGTGAGGAAGCGACTTCCGAAACATACCACAAATGACCCAATACAATTTTATTGACATTGAGGATTAGAGGTATTTGGTATTGTGAATACTAAATTTTAGCATTATAGCTAAATTGGTGACCCCGACGTGATGGTTGGAAGATTATTACTAGAGCTAGAATTTTGATGACTCTAAAGTTATCAAAAAACTTAAAACGAAAAATCCAATAATGACATAGAAAAGTGCCAAAAATAACTCAAATCCGAATGTCCGAAAATGTCTAATAATATAATCTCAACAAAAAAGTCTAAAAGCCTCAATAAGTCTCAAAAAAGGCTAAAAATCTCACCAAAAAATATTCTAAAAACGTGTAAAAATGTTGAAAACTGTTCAAAACTGCATAAAAATGTGTAAGCAAATCTAAAAATGACTAAAAATGTTTTAAAATGTCTGAAAATGTCTTTAAATGTTTTAAATTGTTTGTAACCCTTCTAAAATGCGCAAAAATGTCTGAAAATCTCAAAAAAAGTATAAAAATGCTTAAAACAATTCTCAAAAATGTAAAATAAAAAATGCAATTATGACATTGTATGACGCAAAAATTTAGAAATCAATTCATAAGAATATAGAGGAAACATTATTTTAAAATACCACTTAGATAGGATAAAGAAAGAAATTCGTTTGTGGTTATTAATTGCTGACTCAGTGACAAGGAAAATTGATCCTTTAACTCGTACGTACTGTATCATGTTATCGCAATCATTGGTGTAACAATGATAAATAACAAATATTGGGTAAATTTTAGATTAGGTTCGGCGTTTCCAATCGTAATATAGGTTTTCATTCCTATTTACAAAAGAAATAAATCCACTTTTAAAAACACACAAAAATGTAAATAATAGAAGAGAAATATGTACAGAATCTCCTTCTAGAATTAATAAAAATAAAACAAATCTTTACTGGTTAAGAAAAAGAACGCACCATTCCTTAAAATGCAAATAATACAAAAGAAACTAAACAAAAATCTAAAAAAAAGCTAAAAATACTATACGATTCCTCAAAAAAAATACTCGTCAAAAATACCAGGAAATGCAAAAAATTCGCAAACAATGCAAAAAAATACACAAGTAATGCAATGTCTTCGAAAATTCGAGCACCAATTATTACAAATCTTCTGGAGAAAAAAAAATTTAAATAGACAACATAATTTCTAGTAAAAATAAATTTTGTAAGTTATTTTTCTAATCAGTTTATAACTGTTTTGAAATTTTATTCCATTAAGATCTCTAAAATAATACTTAAAAAAAAGTTTTTCTACATCACTTTAAGTTTTTTTGACTTTTATAGAGAAGTCTGTGATGCATACAAATTCATAGCAGCCTCTGCAAACAAAGATTTAGGAAAAAAATTTTTGGTATCTATTTATTTTAGCAGGATCTTGTGTGTTATCACCGCGGTTTTTAATTTGCTGTTGCGGAAATGTCCCAAAATACGAATTTGTCAAAATTTTGCAAGAAAACCTAGATTTAGAAGTTTTTAAAGAACATAATAAATTTTGAAATCCTTGCAAATTGACGTGAATTTCATTGAAATTAACCTAAAATTGACAGATACAAGCTGTTAAAGTTGCACTTTACAAAATATTGGTATCTATATATTATTCCTTGTAACTCAATAAATCAATTAATACGAACCAGACTTTAAAAGTAATAAAATTGTTTTTAAAATGGTGTTAAACATAAAGCACATAATATGTATGTTGCAGTTTTTAAAGAATATAATGATAAATGATAAAATCCCTACAAACTCCCGTGAATTTGATTGAAATTTACCAAAAGATATATTTAACTTCAAAACAGTAACCTAAATTATTTTTTTTACATATTGATACTATTCCATGTTATGGTTTTAGTATTGTAGTGACCCCGACGTGATTACAGTTTCATTCTACAATTACAGAACTCTGATATATTTTTACCCTTCTTAACGTTGTTTTTAAGTCTTGTAAAGCTACTCTACCCTATTATGTATATATTTAAATACTCGTTGTAACCCAACGTGTATATTTATTTAGGAACGCTTTACTACCAAAACGTGACTTCCATCCACACGCAAAATTATTACATTCTGCAAACCAGGCTATTTTAGGTTAAACTTGTGTCGATCCTTTTTTAATTAGTATTAGTCGTACGCAAAGCTCACAATCAAACTTACAATTCAGCAGGTTCTTCCAACTGCCACTCAACACCTTGATGTAGCGATTGATGGTCATCGTGTTCAACTCACCGGAACCACTAGGCTGACCATCGATCTCATTCAAATTGCTGTCTGAGCGACTTCTGGTCATCATCTTGCTACTATTAGTATTATCAGCAGCCGCAAAACTGAATCTGCTCAGAGACCCATTAGACCCATAAGACGAGCAACTACTTCTGGTCCTTGGACGTTTCTCCTTACGGTCTTTCTTCGCACGACTTGATTTCTTCTTCTTGTTTTTATCGCCAGCAGAAAAAATATCCAGGGCATCTTCGCTGGGGTCTTGAAAACTTTGATAGGTTGATGAGTGAAGGCCAGGTTTACGTCCACGAGTGACGTTGCTGGCAAGTAGAGATTTCTTGTTGGGGGGAAGAGGTGGTGGACCAAAACACATCGTAGCCATTTTTAATTGAACTGTACTGTATTTTATTTTATACACGAATGTTTATTACGATTGTTTTACACTGTTTTGTAGCGATACTTGCGATGTGAATAACAGCAGAAGAATGAAAATTAAGTGTTGTCTGCTGTGGTCGTGGTCGTTGGTGGAAATTCAACACTTTAGTTGATCATATTTATCATACGCCCAATAACCGTTTCAACAGTAATATGCTCGTCATAAATTCACTACTAAAACCAAAGAATATATATGAATAAAAGCAGATGTAGCGGAATAATTTATGTATTTTTAAAGTGCAACCGCGAGGAATTCTTCTTTTTGCTATGCTGTTAATTAGTACCGGTTAAAATTAGAATATAACTGTAGGTATATGGAAAATCTGTTTGCAATTATGACATTTGATATGCACTCGAACGACATCAAGTCAGGGAAGCTAAATATATCTGCATAGGTAGTTGCACAGAATTAATGGTAGGATCAAAATATCCGGTAGTGAACTAGGTAAAACTATATTGGTAACAAGAACTTTAACTATTATCACGAATCTTATCCTGTAAAAATTTTTAATGTTTCTACTTTTGTTTACGCACTTTTTCTTGTGTTGAAATAATAAAACAAGGATTTATTTAAATTTATAAATTTCAACTTTTCTGAAATTTCAACGTAACACGGTGCTCGCATTAGAAGGTCATGCGAAACACGATAAACAAGGAAATATGATTTAGAATCTTTGAAATTATAGAATATCACAGTAAAAGTACTAAACTAATGATTTTCATTAATTAATTTTGAAAAAATGGCATCTTATTTAGATCTGATATTTTTACACAATATTCTATAAATGTCTAAGGTTCTAAATCATATTTTCTCATCCGTTGCGTTTCCCTCGAGCCTGTAATCCGAGCACAGTGTTTTTATAATTTTCAGGTTATTTATACGCTATTACTGTCGAACGAATTGATGAGTAAGAGTTTGTTGTAAATTTAAAAAAGTTACAATTTTTAGTGGAGAGTGCATTACCTCCTCCAAATTTTATCGATGTTTAATTCATATTATAAAATATACGCTAATTCGTATCTTGTCAGCTCTCTTCCAAAAGCCAACATTTTCCCGAAATTGTTATTTCATAAAAATTTATTTTATTTATTCCTTAAAAGTTTTATGTCAGCTTTTCGACATTTTTAGGCTATAATTGTGTGATAAGTTTGCCCTCTAAAACTGTAAGAGATATCGGAAAACGGATTTCACCATTCATTTCATTAATAACTAATTAATAATATTTGTGATACATATTATGAAAACTTCAACATTAACACGGTGCTCTAATTACAAGGTCAACTGAAACGTGATAAATGTGATTTAGAATCTTTGAAATTTATAGAATATTGTGTATAAATGTCAAATCCACATAAGTTCCCATTTTTCACAATAAATTACTGCAATGTATGTGTTTTATCCAAATGAAATGTATTCTCAGTTCGTAGGCACCAAGGAAAACGTACGTTGACTTGATTATGAGATTTATCTGTATTCATAACTTTCAACTTTATTTAATTTGTGAGCGAGATTTTCAAGATCCTGCAGTTTTTAATGAAACATTCAAAAACTCCTCAAACTTTTAACAACGTTTTATTTCTATAATAAATTATGCATTAATTCGAATATTTTCAGCTCTCTTGCTCTTCAAGAAGCCGACATTACCTCCTTCCCCGAAAATTATTATACTTTTATAAAGGTGAAGCAATATTCCGAATATCAAATTAAAAAATATTTGAAAGAAAGTATAATATTAGAAGAAAAAAGTTAAACGTGTATTAATGTCTGATGAATCACACAGAAACCAATGGTACATAGTCCTATTTCTAACAAATGAACCCCTATCCATTAAAAGCTCAACTTTACAAGCGTAAAGTAACAAAGTAACAAGTAGCAATTAATAACAACACGTCATCTAGCAAGGTGAACACATAAATCCAAAATAAAAATAAAATAAAATATAAACCTACAGGATAATAGCCTGAAACACAAAATGATCTACGATTTCAAGAGAATACCTACGAGTATTTACAGTGGAGTTAACGAGGCGTCTCAGAAGTGTCCAGCAAACACCGCACGAAAGTTAATCTATAGATAACACGCGCGTGCATAAATAAATATCCTCGTAATATGAATACCTCTACGTCCTTAACGATGCTGTGCGTTGTAGGTATGTGAATGTTGTAACAACGAGCTCGTATGACTCCACAATCGAGAGCAAAACGATCCCGGATCGATAAAATGTAAATTATCGGGTTCAGTAATCTCGCGCGCGCGTCCCTCAAACAGACCTATTAAAACGCATGTCTGGCGCTAGAGATGTCGAGATTACATCGTCCCAAACAAGCATATTTTGATTAGAATGGAGTGAAACTCTACCAAAGGCACTGAAGGCAAAGATCAACAGTCTCCCTTTGCATAGGACGTAGAAAATGTAGTTAGTTAACTTAACACGTCTTAAGTCACAGTGAACGTACCAGAAAAGTCGACTAGAAACAGAAACAGGAAACGCTTTGACAAAATGGCCAACGAAAATAGAGACCGGTAATTCATAACCACATATAAATAACCTGAAAATTATAACACTGTGCACGGATTACAGGGTCGAGTGAAACGCGACGGATGAGAAAATATGATTTAGAATCTCACGAGATTTGTAGAATATTCTGCAAAAATATCAGATCCACATAAGATTCCGTTTTTTCAGATTTAATTAATGAAAATCATGAATATATGGAATCAAGTCAACGCACGTTTTTCGTGTTTCTCCGCGTTGTCAGGTTGTTGTTCTGAGAAGAACCAAGCTTTCGACGTTTCGGCAAGATCTCACTTGCCATCTTCAGAAATGAGTTGTTTCAAGCTATTATCCCGTAGGTTTACATTTTATTTTATTTTTATTTTGGATTTATGTGTTCACCTCGGTAGATGACATGTTGTCATATATTTCTATGGATAAAACGCATACTTTTCATTCATTTATTGTGAAAAAAATGGAATCTTATGTGGATTTGATACTTATGCACAATATTCTATAAATTTTAAAGATTCTAAATCACATTTATCACGTTTCAGTTGACCTTGTAATTAGAGCACCGTGTTAATGTTGAAGTTTTTGCTCAGTACCATTCATCCGTTAGCTATTATTGAAAAGAATGGTGAAAACCATTTTCAGATATCTCCTATAGTATTAGAGGCCAAAATTGTCACACAAAATGGAATTATAGCCTAAAAATGTCAGAAAGTTGACATAAAACTTGAGGAATAAATAATAAAATAAATTTTTATGAAATAACTATTTCGGAAAAATGTTGACATTTAGAAGAGCAAGAGAGCTGACAAAATACGAATTAGTATATATTTTATAATATAAATTAAATATTGATAAAATTTGGAGGAGATAATGGACCTTCCACTAAAAATTGCAGCTTCTTTTAAATTTAAAACAAATTCTCTTACTCATAGATCAAAAAAAGTTGAAAGTTATCGAGTTCAGGAGGTAAAGCTCAGTCTTATATTATTACCACACACGAAAAAGTGCAAGAATGCCTCTACGATATCGTCCTCAGAAGTACCAAATTCGCGTGACAGTAAAAGCATATAAATAACCTGAAAATTATAACACTGTGCTCGGATTACAGGCTCGCGTGAAACGCAACGGATGAGAAAATATGATTTAGAATCTTTTACATTTATAGTATATTCTGTATAAATATCAAATCCATATAAGATCACATTCTTTCAGAATTAATTAGCGAAAATCGAGTTCATCATCTCTTCCTTTCCTTCTTTCTTCCCGTCTTATGTAACCTACAGAGTCTCATATCATAGCAACTATAATCTATTTCAAAATAACTTCTCACAGTTTTTTCGAAAAACGCATATTTTAGAAAATATATGCAATCAGTGGCAGTTTTTAATCTCTAACACAAAAAATTGTTTAAAATAAGATACTTATTTCCCAAATAAACACGTAAATACATTAACTTAAGCCACTGTACATTAACGTTAATTAGCCCCAGAGTAACTAATTGCTGATGAGGTTGATGAGTTTAGTTTTTACGCGTCTTCCTGCCTTCCAACGCAAGTGCGTTCATGTTACATGATGCATAGCACTTCTGACAGCTTCGATAAACTTATTTTTAGCAAACGCAATAAACTCCAATACACTCCAAGCACGCCAAGTACGCGTTCGCCGTAAACTCCGTAAACTTCTGCATTGACTTCTTCTAGCGTCTAACCGTAGATTAGCAGTTAGGTCGCATCCTCGACCGCAATGCGCGTCAACGCGACATGAAAATGCAATGAATGATAATGACCAAAACAAGTTCAGCATATTTGCGCGTATTTATAACTTATAAAATATAGAAAGAAGCCTTATAAAAATTACCATTTCTAAATTCCTATGTATCAAGATAATTATTTAATATTTAATATTTTAATTATAATTGTTTGGTGTTTTGAACTAGCACAATAGAAATTTTCCGTATTTATATCCAACACTGTGTTGCAGCTTTATCGCTGTTGGCGTCGCACTGCTCGGAACTAGGAAATATGCTAGCAAGTGTTCAACCGCGAGTTCTTGGAAGTCGTCGAACAAATTCGCGCAATGCCGCGTGTTGTGCGCACGTCGCGCTCGACCTTACACGTCTGAGTATTGCGGCTTGCACATGGTCGGCCAAAGATCTCGCTCCGAAGATGTGAGTGGTACGATATAATATTCCCGAACCCACGTAATACTGTGCACGAGTTCGTACAGTTTGTATCTGCCTACATGCATATGGTCATATACATACTTGCTGTAGAGAGCATAATATGCAGATGTGTGGTTCAAGCGCTTAAATAAGGTGTTCGCCCACCTGTTGGCTTTCTTACCGCGGCGAGGTAAGAATTGTATTGTCTTGCTGTGCAAATGGTCAAAAAAGTCATGCTTAAGGGTGTAAGATCGACCAATATGACGTTTCTAAACCGGAAATGTTTACTGTATTAAATATTAAATATTAAAAATTATATATTGAATATTTCTTTTAAAAAACCTTTAAAGAAGATTTTAGGGTCTTAATATTAGATATTACTATATTATTACTAGAGCTCGGATTTTGATGATATTGCATTTTTGCCATTTTCGCTGAGATTTTTGAGAAATTGTGTAGTATCCTGTATCTTTTTGAGTTTTCTCTTGCATTATTAGCATTTTTGGGGATACAATTTGGAAATAATGGAATAAGAAGCGTTTGTTATGCTGCACGCCGTAATGATAAATGTTTCGCATAAGAAACAGGTTACATTTTTGGTGTTCTGCGGCAAGCAGTATAACTCCTCTAAAATTCAACTATGTATAAATATATGCCTATATCTAGATATATGAAAATTTTTAGTTTGAGTGAGCATTTTAAGGTGATATTTCACAGTTTTTTTGGGAAATCTGAAGATTATGCTTACATAAATGATATTTCCAAATAATTGTTTCAATATGCCACATGTACTTTTCTGTAAAATGTCATTTTAAAGCTTTAGTTAAAACATGGAGTCATTAAGATGATAAAGTTTCAAGAAGGCATTGTTACAACGTAGTTACATTTATTGTGCTCTGCGGCACGCCGTATAACTCTCGCAGGATTCTATTTAGAACTAAATATAAACATCTACCTATATCTAGATATAAGTATCTAGGGAAGTGTATAGGGATTTTTGAAAATTTTCAGTTTTACATAATTTGTGGGCATTTTAATGTGATATTTCACACTTTTTGGAGAAATCATGAGATTAAGTTTAAATAAATGATATCTGCAAATAATTGTTTCAATAGAGCGTATGTACTTCTCTGTAGAATGCCATTTTACAGCTGATAATAAAGTAGTAAGGCCTCATCTCCACACGCTCGGCGCTCCGCACGCCGTAGTGTATCCCATTACATATTGATGCCAAACTAGGCAAACTCATGCCTTACATCTTTACCGACAAGACCGTGGGTAGGCAGAAATTTCGAGCGTGAGGCATGAGTTTGCCTGCCTTGTCTATAACCCTGATCGCGACGATGTCCGTCAGAGTATCAGGTTACATGAAGATGCAATGGAATACATTAATTTATTACGTTGTGTTACGGATATCGGAGCGGTTTGCGGTGCTGAGCTAGTGGAGACGCGGCCTAAGATGGTGTCGTTACATTGTAGTGACATTGGTAACTATATATTATTGCAATCGGCGGCCATGATTCTGGAAGACTGTCATTCCTATTCACTTCAAATTTTACCTATAGTTTCACAATAATATTATCTAGTAAACTATGGACCATTTGAAGTTATCATTGTAACTTTTTGTTAAATAAATAATTTAATGGCCATGTTGCGGCGAAAAATTGAAAGTTTCTCTTTACAAGTCCGCCATTTTGCTACAAATTGATATAAAGCTAAGAACATACGTACTCTACTAGCAAATCTAATATACATTAAGATCCCGCTTAGTATTTTGTTCTAAATAATATCAGTTCTTAGGAATATGGTCGCCCGTAAATCCCCTCTTGAAAAGCGTAAATCCGGCCCATTTCTTGAGTTTAAAGTACACTTTATTGTTCTAAAAACCCTGTTCAATTACGTGAATAGTAAAAATTCTTCATTTGATATATTTCTATTTTATATTATTTAACGCAGGCCCGGCGTAAGCATAACACACGCAATTTTTAAACAAGTTTGTCTAGAAACTGCTTCTTTAAAATCGGGCGACCATGGTTCTTGAAGACTTGAAGATAATAACAGTATCTAGTACAATGCGTAGGATTTTCTTATTATTATTGTATTGTTTTTGCTAAATAAATAATTTACAGTTCATTTTCAAACAAAGATTGAAGTTCTCTCTGTAAAAGTCCGCCATTTTGCTACAAATTGACATAAAGCTAAAACCCTACGTACTTTACTAAGAAATGCTATGTATATTATTTTGTATTTTGTTTTAAATAGTACAAGTTCGGAGCTACAGGGACGCCAGTAAATTGCGACTTGAAAAACGTTATTTTTCATTAATATATCAATACATATAAACATATATCAACATATATATAGAAAACAATTACACACTGAAATATATGTTTGATAATAACAATAATAAAAAAATAAAATCATCGTTCCTTACCACCAAAATAAATTATAACTAAAATTATTTTTGACAGCTAAACAACTAAACTAATCCACTTAAACATAGCGCAAAGAAGAAGATTATATACCTCAACATCCTTGTCAAAATCAACATCACACATGCAAGACATTTCCCACTTGTGACTCTTCTACCTCTTATGACTTGCAAAAACGTCTTCTATTTCTGGACACACGCGAAACGCGTGCGCATCTGTCTGAGCCGCTAATGCGCAGGCAATTTGAATGCATTATCCTTGATTGAAAACGACTCGAGTGCGCAATGCGCAATAACTCCGGGTAATAATAACCGCGCAACCCGCACGAGCAAACCCTTCTTCACACATCGCACTCAGCAAACACAATTACAAGCTACAAGACTGTGTTTATTATCGTCGCGCAGCCCACGCGCGTTTTTCTCTAGTTGTGCTGGGCCATTGTTGGGCGACGTTGAAATTTCCATGCGCTTTTTTAAATGATCAATTGTTTGCTTTATTATATGTTGTGTGTGGCGCGACTATTATTCCACAACGGATGGGACTCAAAGAGACAGAAAGAGAGACAGAGAGATTTGATGAGCCAACATGTGTAGTTTAATATGCGTGAGCTTTTGTGCTTTGTCACTGAGGAACAGTGCTACAATTACAAGACCATGAGACGACAACTAAATAAACTAAAAAGAAGAGTTTATAGTTGTTTTTATGTTTTATCATTTTGTATTGTATAGATTATTATAGAAGTACTGCCAACAAAAAAATAGATGCGTGTTGCATTGTTTTGTATTTCCATAACTTTGAATATTTGATAACAAATCATAAATTAAGCGAACTTGTTTGAGCGTATGAATTCATTAACGTTGACAAACAGAGCGTGTAGTAAATATGCACAATTATATTTTATGCTAATTATGTATCAGCATGTGTAATTTTAGTTTAATGTCTTCCTCATTTAGAAAGAAGCGCATATATAATTTTCTAAATTAGTCTAGGAATAACTCGCCTTCTTCTTGAGCATTAAATAGGAAATTTATAATTGGAATAAATATGCGTAGGATTGTGCAATACAAAACATATTGGTATTATAATTTATAAACTATATATAATTAAAAATTGAAATTAGTGGATTCAGTAGTTTCTCAAAAATTAGAAAAAAAATTAATTTTGAGATTATATACAACAAAATTGCCAACAAATACAAAACTAATATGATGATATTTTAAATCTTTTTAAATAAACTGCAACTTTATAAAAGAATAACTAAATAAGTAAATGTTCCACAAACATGGGAAAAATACTATTTTACTTGAAATTTATTTGTTTATATAACCTGTAAATTTTATTAGCGAAAGTTTATTAGTTTATCTATAAATAATTAATTTCTAACTCACTACACATTTTTCTCTTTTCAAATTGATTTGTTTTAAGTTGCAAATTTAATTTATTTTTACTTCTCAACAAGGTATTATTAAATATTGACATTAGTAGAATTTATTAAGTAGTTTCTCAAAAACTAATAAAAAATATAATATTGAGATTATCTTAATAAACAACAAAATTATGAACAAATAACTAAAACTATGATTCTTTTCATATTTTCATATAAGCTGAAAATTTATAAAATAATAGCAAAATAAATAAATCTTCCACAAGCATGAAAGAGATACTCTTTAACTTGAAATTTATTTGTTTATATAACCTGTAAATTACATTAGCATAACATTCTTAGCTTATCTATCATTAATTAATTTCTAAGTCACAACATATTTTTCTTCTCTCATATTGATTTCCATTATGTTCTAATTTTGATATAACTTGAATAATATTGAAATTGATAAAATTTGTTAACTAGTTTTTGAGAAACAAAACAAAATTTTAATATTCGGATTATATTAATAGACAAGAAAATTATGAAGAAATAACTAATACTATAATTTTTTTTCATGTTTTTACGTAAACTGCAACTTTATCGAATCATAACTAAATATATAAATCTTCCACAAACATGGAAAAAAACTCTTTTATATAAAATTTATATCTTTATATTACCTGTAGTTTCATTAGCACTGCATTTTTTCACTTTCAAATCCCTTTTTTATTGTATTGCACCCTTAATAAACAAATAGATAGGCAAATCTTAATTAGCTCAAACACCATACTCTTTCCTAGTTGCAAACTAAACTTAATAGTAAATATTTTCGTACTGATATGTATCTAAATATATCCAACAGAAAGTTTGCTATTTCATTTACTACAACGAACTAATTAATACACACCACACAACAAAGCAATAAAATTATCATAAAATCAAATTCAGTCTGAGCGCCTGGCGCGACGAATTGCGACAAAAGTCGTTAATAAACTTGAGCGGCGCTTATCTCCGATTTGCAAATAACAATTATTATGCGCATAGTATACGATAGCACTGACGCACTTTCGCCGCTGTTGCTTTTAAATTGACTTTTACGCTTCGTTTTCCCAGTTGAATCATCCAGCTCGGCGTTAATTTTACGTCAATTAAATTGATTCAAATTTAAAACAATAGTCTCGCCGCTTTCTGAAATTACTAAAGGCATCAGACGCTGGGCTTAAATCATTTAATTGGAGAACTTTATTGGATCATTTCATTTTAATGACATTGGAATTTTCTTATAAATTGTTTTCGCGATGAGAAAACTGCGCGATTGAATCATTTTTCTATAAAATTAACGATGACTAAACTATTATGATGAATACTTATCTCAGTTAGTAATAACTAAATTTAATGATTACAAATGCATAAATATATACTGAATTAAAAATTTAATTCTTCAAATGTTAACATACATTAATATATTTTTTTGTTTCATTCACCTAATAATTTGAAAAAAAATTACAGCTAAGATGTTTTATTATTTTTATTTTTCTAGAAAAAACAGAATTTTCTAGCTTTAAACAAAGAAGTGGTAAATATTTTCAAAAAGCATTTTTCCCTGATAGAAATTACCTCACAACTCCTGGCGTAGAGGACAAATATTACCTAGAAGTAGATACGAGTACCTACATGCACAAAGCGTAAATAAACTCTGCGTTATCTCGAACGTGTTTTACATGACATTCCTGTCAGCCATCAAATTAACTCTCTGCTCGTAACTCCAGGCTCCAGGCGCAAAACACGCAAAGAAACGCCGGGAAACAAATATAAATATAAATAAAATTAAACTCCTAACCTCCTTCCAGCATTATTCTATTCATTAGATCTCTTAAAAGTAAATATATTCTCAGTAAAATTGTTACTTCTTGCCAGAAGTCACTAAGTACTTCTATTTACAGAAATACCCGTTAAATTACTATTTACTGAGGCTTAAAAGGACTTAAATAACGAATTTCTTAAAAAAACAGCACTATATATTGAAAAATCATGTATCTAATCATCCGAATGTCCGGAATAGTCCGGATAACCGGACTATTGTGTTGTACTGAACGCTAGCACTTTCGCAAGATTCCTTATTTCATATTTTTGATAATGTATCATTAAATAGTCTAGATAATTATAATTTCGGATACTTGACGTTCGCATAAGCGGCGTTGTTCTATATTTGCTTAAAAACATTTATTATAGGTTTCATATATGTAGTTATATGAACGCTTATTATCTGAAATACCAATTACCTAGACTGTATACCGATGTTTAAAACGACGGATTTTCACAAAAATAAGTTGGACTCGGCTATCGTAAAGTCATATCCAATTATCCGAATGTGCCATCATTTTAAAAATCGGATAATTGGAACTTCGGATAATTGACGATTGCATAACTGGCGTTTTACTAAATTTGCTTGAATTTATCCAGAATAATTCGTGAGCCAATTATTAGAAATGCTAATAATGTAGTTTGCAAAAACTGTGGGCCCTATTATATTTTGTAAATTATAAATCCAATCATCCCATTTAGTACGGATAATTGGCATTCTATTATGTTCCACTAAATTATGGAGCCCATAAAAATAAGATAGTAAAACTTAATCTGCAATAACGCCATAAAACCAAAAAAACCTAGGAAAACCTAAGCAAAACAAACCTAAAAAGTAATTTAGTAAAATCTGAACTAAAATACTCTAAGAAAATCTATGCATACCTAACCTAAAAGCAAGTCTTGGTTTTCTTAGGTGTTTCAAAGTTTTTCTAGGATTTCCTAGAGTAGTTTAAATTATATTATACAAAGTTATTTGCTATATTTGCTTGGGTTTTCCTAAATTTTTATAAGGTTGGGTTAGGTTTTCCTCGGTTTAAGGTCTTCCTAGATTTTCTTTTGTTTTCCGAGACTATTTTATGTTAGAATTTACTTACACCATACATAAAAAGTAAGGCAGTAAAGATATGCACAATATACTTGTAAAACCTAAAATTCCAGTTTTGTAAGATTTCTAGGAAAGCCTAGGAATACCTAACCTAAAAAGTAATTTTGTACTATCTACTAAAACTACTCTAGGAAAACATAGGAAAACAACCTAAAAAATAAGTCAGCGTTTTCCTAGGGTTTTATTGTACAACGGGCCCAATCTAGGGTGGCCTGGGTGGCTTCCCACTAGGTCCTCCTCAAATGGAATAGGGTTTTATTTCGTTATTTTACGTTAGGTTTTCTTAAGGATTTCCAT
>JAODVP010092063.1:0-12146 GCA_025400035.1 Tetradonia laticeps
TTGAATTTACCTCTTCACTGAACACAGAGAAACTTCCCGAAAAAGTGAACCACCGATGGAGATCGAACCCAGAACGCACGTTAACGTTCTAGTTAAACGAAGGTTGTGGGTTCGATCCCCATCGGTGGTTCACTTTTTCGGGAAGTTTCTCTGTGTTCAGTGAAGAGGTAAATTCAATTAAATGAAATAATCAAAGTCAATCGAAGCTATTGCACTGGGTGAGTGATGTGAGTCGTAAAATTTGTCAGTTGTTCGGTTTAGATAAAATAACGGGTAGTAATGATATAATAATAAATAATTTTAAAAAGGAAAAAGTTATTTCAGAATCAGTATACTGATCTTATAGTGTAATTCTGTCGTGATATAAATTTATTATTTAAACTCCCGTATTTTCGTCAAAAATACCTGTTCACCCTATTCCGCATAGATTTGCAATTAAGATTCTATTGTAACATTCAGTATGAATATGTCACAGTATACAGATTCCAGTAACGACACTAGCTTACCGACACAATGGCCATGTACCAATGCTGCAACCCAATATACACACAAACCACTGAATACAAAATAATCATTTATTTCACTACACAATTAAAAATCGTAGCTACTTTTATTCTAGGTGAAATTATACAAATACCTTGTATATAGCTCAACTTTTAAAGAAATAATTTATCTGTGATGTAAACAACAGCCGCCATGAGTCTAATTTGCGTATACGTATTGAAAATGTATGCCGGTGTCGTTTCTGGTAACTATATTCAATGAATATACAGAGTTGTAATCATTAATAATTATTTATATATACAGTAAACATCTTTAAAACTTATTTGAATACATATCGAGCGTATTTGCTACGTGGTTGATCGCATTTTGTAAATAATAATTTCTCCATTAAAAAATTTGACATAAAAATAGGTCAAAGTAATTCTAAGCTGTGCAGAAACGAATATTGTTTCTTCATTTGATAATAATCAAAATTAATTCTTGATTACCTCCTAATTAATTAATTAATTCTGGAACCCGCTTCGTTTGATCGTTTACGTCACATAGTAAGCTTGGTGCCTAAGAAGTATTATTATGAAAGGAACTTCGCGCGTTGTAGTTATTATAACTTAGTATCTAAATAGTTCCAGGTGTCATCTGCGATTGTCCAAGCAGTAGACGCTAATGGAGCAGTCGTTCATGCCGGTGGCTAAAGCGACTTTGTAGGGATGATAAGCCAAGCACGCAACCTGTCCGATGCGGTAACCCATAAATCCCTCATAGAATCGGATCAAATTTAATTGCTGTCCGAGTAGATTATAGATGCCAATAGTTTGATTCGCATAGCCACTACAAATATATATATTTCGTGTATAGCAACCATAATATTTTAATATAACAAATCTTGTCGTGTTAATATAGCTCAGCAAATATTTTCAAAAAATCAGCTCTTACCAAGCTAAAGTATCAGCCTTACGATGTACTGCCATGGCTGTCATAGGGGTAGGTGCACTAGAAATAGGACATATTGTCGAATTATTGCGCATATCATAAATCTTGACTTCGCCTGACGAACTGCCACTAACGACGCTGTTCCCACGCAACTGTACACCGATTACACTAGCAACATGGTCCACCCAAGTCTTCACTAACGTCGAACATCGCCGATCAAAAACTCTGATACTCCCATCAGCGCAACCAGTTACGATCAGCCCAGTATGAATTAAGCGATGGTACTGAGAGTCCTCTCGATCGCCAGTATTCATAACCAGTCCGCCATCCCACCCTAAAGGTCTCGGTATGTACGGCTCCTGTTCATGCCCTCCACAACAAAACGTAGAGTCCAGACTGGTTACTGAACAATCAGCACCGGTCGAAATATCCAGAAACTTTAATTCGCGCTCTGCGTCCCAAAAACGCAACACCCGAGTGTCGCCCGTCGTGATCACGGTCTTCGTAAATTGCTCCCAGACCAACATCAATCCACTTGACATTACTAGAAAATGATTCATCAATACAAATACGAATTAACATAACAAGTTTTATGTTACCTTCGCCATTATTGTACTTATTCCCTAAGGCCAAATCATTATGTGCTTGCCAAGCAGTCACCAACTTGAGGTTGTTGTTGGTGGGCTTGTAGAGTGAAACTGTACCGTCATCTGAGCCCGTCATAAATAAAGCTACATCCTGCGGATTCACCCAATCCATTGACGTAATTTGCGTCATCTTGGTTAGCATTGTTTTACGCGATTGGTATAACTTGGCGCCAGTGCTCCAATCCCATACTCCAAATGTTTCTTTTCCCACTACAACGATTTGATGCTCGTAGGGATGAAATTGCACTATAGTAGGAGCCACCTGAGTGCGAGTGTTGAACACTTGTGATTCCAAACGGGACACTGATGCTCGTTCTTGTTCTTCTTTGGCTTCTGCACGTCTTTCTGCATTTCTATAAAAGAGAATATTAATGATTTCCTATTTAACATTGATCCCTATGTTCAATAAGTTTTCTTACTACATATAGTAGAACTCCGATCATCCGGACGCTTATTAACCGGACGGCATTCAGATGTATGTACAGTAGAAACCGTTTATAACGGCATTGGAGAGACTCGCCATATTTTGCCGATATACGCGGAGCGGATTTAGACACTCAGAGACTCGGAGGGAGCAGTTCAAATTTGCCGTTAAATCCGATGCTGTTTTAAACCGTTTCTACTGTATATGTATTTTACCGGTAGCTGAATGTATGTCCGAAAGCTCGAATTTTACTGACAAGGAAAATTATTAAAAATTATATAGAGATGCTTGGAATGAAACTTTGCTGTGGCATGTATGGAGGTACATGTATTTGCGTTTGCATTACGTGATTGGTTAAATTTTATATGGCGCTCGATTATCCGAATTTTACGATTTTCCGGGTAGGGTCCGGTCCCAACTAGTCCCAATAAGCGTAGTTCTACTATATATGTAATAGCTAAGTAATGAAATATGTATCATAAAATGTGTAAGAAAAGATTGGTGGCAATTTTTTCTCCCTATCTATTCGTTGCTCCATCCGCAACTGTAAAATAATATAGAAAAGCAGTTGATTTGTAAGGGGAACCGGCACTTATCTACCACAAATAAATTCTTAATTTGGAATACAAATCCGTTCTCTCCTTACCTCCCGATTTTTTTACAACAGCATACTAAATAATACAAAAACCAGTACTGTACACAACGAGTTGCTTACACAAAATAAGCACTATTTCCTCCTCTTATTGTCCCATTAATCTCTTCAAGCGTCAACAGGAGTGCTGGGAAACTAACGACTTTTTCAACTATCGCTATTTCCATATAAAAAAAACTATCGATAGTATGGATAACTATATTGGTCAACTTTGATTAGAAATTGAATAAACAATTGAAGGCATATGTTAGTTAAGAAATACTTCTCAAATAAGTAGTTTTACTACTAGTACTGGGGTCAATTAATCTGCGCAGCCTGAAAAACTTTAAAAATTTTACAAAAAGAGTGCTGCTCAAAACGTCAGCTGGGTTTCGCAGAACAAATTAATGAAAATAATGCAATTGCACACAGAGCGGCTAATTTAGTTGAAAGGTCGTAAATCCTTTGATGCAAGCGACAAAAGCCGTTCCTATCAAAAGTTACTTTCATTAATTTATTCTGCATAAACCTGGTGAGGTTCTGAGCAGCTATGAGCAAGTCTCTTTTTAAGAATTCTGCATATTTTTAACTCTCCTAATTAAATTTGTCATTCTACGCAGATTAATTGACCCCAGTTTGTCTCAGGGTGTTATTAATCAAAAAGATAGATTTGATTTTAAAATCATAGATTTTTGAGGATTCATGTAAACATTTTCCATTATTTATCTACAGTCGGACTCTCTTACAACACTCAATTCGGACATTACTAAAGTACTTGGTTAGACCAATATTAAGTATATAGACTTAATTTAACGAAGGATTTTCGTGTGACTCATACAATTTTATTGATTTCCTCCACAGGGCCATCCTATTTTTTGTGTTTAAATATACCAAAATAGTTTCAAATAGCAAAAACATCTCAATCCTAGGTTATAATTTTATGCCCTTATTTCGCGTAAGTTGATGTGTTGAGTCGCGTGGCGCAATGTCTAAACGCAAGGACTTACACAGAATGGCCAGATCCCTATGCTGCAATGTTATCTCGGCGCGGGGTATCCCGACTACGTCACAGCCGTCACAGTCATGGGCAGTCATAAGCGCGTCATATGTTTCATCTGGTGTAGGACAGTGGTCACCAACAAGTTTGATGAGAACTCAGTTTGCTTAAAGAAACATGACGTCCGCCGTCCAAATGGGATTGAAATTACCATGTTGCATACGTTATTTTACATATATTACTTATTTTATATTGTTTAAAGGCGGTCCGCACAAAATAAACTGGCGGTCCGCATACGAGTCAAACTCCGCCAGTTGACGACCACGGATGTAGAGAATCCCGCTTACGTCACGCGACCAAGCGACCTCCCTAAAGAATATGCGTGTTCTGGCTATTCTGTGTAGTTAACAACTGTCCTTGGCCTAAACGTACATTTTAAAGTACAACAAAGATTACGATTATACATAGTGCTTATATTACATTTAGTTGTTGTAATGCGTGGGCATAACGGTTTCTAAGTAAGTACTGTCCATATTCGTACAATTTTTGACCAACTCCCCTATAAGGAAACCTCAGATACAACGAACAAACAACGTAGCTCCCTTGACTTTAGGATCGATTAATTTCCTTTTATGATTACGGTTACTATAGGTTAGGACCTAACTGCCATAACGTAGCTACGTCAGGTTAATTTATTTAAATAAGAAATATTCCTCTTAACATCTATACGTATGTATAGTGTTGTTTAAAAAAGTTAACCTATGCTAGCTATGTTATTGCAATATACCTAACCTATCCTGACCGTAATTTTTTTTAAACTCGATCTCAAAGGATTATAATTTACATATTATGTATTCAGGATAAAAAATTGTATACTTTTAAAATAATGATTAGATACCGTACACTCTCGGTAATTCGTAATTCAAGGGACTGAGAGTTTCTTGCGAATTATAGATGTTTACGAATTGTGGACGAAAGACGACCAAAAAGGAATTTTACTTTTACATTGTTATGCTACTTGCAGCATAACAAAGTATGTTGTTGATACATAGTACGTATTTTATTCCCACGTATTTTTGCATATATAAAAATGAATAACTTTCGATTGCTTCTATTGGCTACGCCCAATAGTGATTACATTCTCAATATAAATTAAATCGAAAAAATTAAATCATTACTGACTCTTGTCGCTAAAAAATCATGTCATTCAGTGATGAGATCGAGCTTGTTCTGCATGGCAACTGAAGAAAACAAGTCTCGTAGCGTACACTCTCCACGGATAAACAAATATTTGCAATTACGAATAATGGCGAGTTCTTGCCGAGCTAACCACGATTTCTAGAGGGTGAAGACGAACGTGCACGCTCATTCTGGCCTTGATTTGTAGAGTAATGATCAAATGCATTGATTTGTAGAGGTTATTTCAAGGGACCGAGCATTTACTACAAATAACAGAGATTTACGAATTGTCCAGGTCCGAATTAGCGACACTTTTCTGTACGTAAAATGGCATAAAATAGTCTAGATTTAAACAGTTACGATACATTCCATAGCTTTCCTACTAGTTGACCACTAGTCAACTGTTCCTCCGCGCCACTCCCGTCGTTCTTCAATCACCTCTTCACGATACACATTCACCCGTTCCACTGCTTATCTAATTGCCGGCATACTACTACCAGATGAGCAAAGCCCTTCTTACACAATATACACCTTATATATACCTCCCCTAGCCATTCCTCTCTTCCCCTCTTACTTGACCCGCACCTTCCTCACGCTATACACACTCGTTCACTCTGACCGTATTCCTTTCTTAAGTAAGGACAATATGTACTCCTCTCAATCTGCCCGTGTCTCTCCTGTGCCTCTACTTCCATGTTCTCTTCCACACCATCTCACCCACCCGTTCACCTATGCCCATGAATCGCTCCGTTTTTCCTACCCCAAGCTCTGCTGCCTGGAAGACCACTCGTCTCCCTTCCTGCCACGCCGCCTCGTGTTCCCCCTCTTTCGCTTCACCACTCATTCCCACATTGCTTTTACCAGGCGTTCCCGTCTCATTACATCAGACTGGCCTTAACTAGCACACTTTGCACACGTACTCCAACCTAGTCATTCATTGTCTCTTTCATTTGGTCCCCGCACAGCATCATGCTCCCTTAGGTCTCTCGTACGTATGTGTGACCTAATCTAATCCTCGCAATATTATTAAACACAATTCCCAAATACCTCAAATCATTTACTCTTTCTAACTACATCCTCTCCCCATCTCAAGTCGTTGTTTCTATTTTCCCCCCCACTTCCATCCGCTTAGTCTTAATCACATCCACTACCAACCCTCTCACACACATCACTTTGATACCTTTCAAGTGTTATATATCCATTATTACGTCGGATATAGCAAATTCAAGCGATTTTATATTGACAAAATATAAGATTTTTGGCTAACCTGGTGTATCTCCACTCCCTCATATAGAAGTCCTCGGATTCTACATCACCATTCTTTGGTTTTTTCACAGGCTGCGCGAAACCCTTGCAAGCCCAGTCAATGAACTGAGTTGAAATCAAAGACTTCCTTGCCTTGTTTTCCTCCTCATTGATAGTAAGAACCTGTGTCTTCTTCTGCAATCTATAAAATTTAATATTGTATATAGGGATTAACATTCACAATTAATCTTACTTCAAACGAGGTGACTCTACAGTTGGCGGACTTTCGCTCAAGAATGACCCGCCACGATTCGGACTGGGTGGTAGGCTCATACTCGAGCTAAGCCGCACGTCACCAGCGTCTTTTTTGACTTGTGCACGAATATGCGAGATGACAATACCGGCCATAAGTGCCACTTCCGGAAAAGGATCCCCGTCCAACGCTATGAGTGCACTCCATACCTTCATGTAAACTGTACTTAAGCCAGAAAGCGTGCCCATACTACCATGCGAGTGATTCAGCATAATGTGACACACGTTATTGCTGGATGAGCTGATAGAGGAGCTGGAATTGACGCGCTTAAGGCGATCAACTGTGCGATCAAAGTTGTCGCGTGTAAGTCCCCGGCTGCCGGCCCTCCGCATTTCCATGCCCAGATGTGGCGGAGTGCTACTATCTTCCTTCTTCAACTCATACGCAGCAACATTCAGGAATGACCGCTCGAATGCCAGAATAAACCAATGCATAGCAACTACTAGCTCTTTACGAACTAGCGGACTCATGTCATTGCCCACCATGTTTACTAATGTCATCACGACACTATGATCTATCACTTTTGAATGTTCGGTCACATTTGCAACGGAGTTGATGAACGTACCCAGCGCGAACACTGCAGAAGCTCGCACCTAAGAACATCGATTTCACGAATTTGAAGTAGTATGCAAGCTTCGTTATTAACACATGTATGAGTTAAATGTAAATTTTTATTTTTACCTCAGGACATGGATCCTGTAGCAATGTATAGAGCTTTTCATGTGCAGAATCTCGCACCCCAGTCCATCTTGCTTTGTCGTAATTGTCCCAGAGTCGACCTAAGCAAATTGCGACCCATTGCCGAAGTTGACAAGAGTTGTCATCTAGTTGCTCCAGACATATCGACACCAAGGCACCTTTAGATGCTGCTTCTTGGCCATCTTTGAAGTTGTTTACAATGCAGGCTAATACAAATGCTGCCAAAGTTCGATCTTCAGACTGCAAGTTTTATAGAAAATAATCTCATAGTAAAACCAAAACCATATAATCATCACTATATGTCCTAGAAATATTTATTACGGTGGACACGTTTGAACATTTAAAGAGAAGTAACCTTTTCCATTCCTATAAATTTCTGCATCTTCTCCACTTACAATATTAATATTACAAAATATATGATATATGATTGCAAGTGCATACAACATTGAAAGTACACAGTAGTAAATTAATATTGAAATAATTCTTGAAATGCCCTTTTCCTATTATTACGAAATTAAAGCTTGAGAAAAATTCAGCTACCGATGAGACTTGAACTCATATCTCCATATCTTCAGGTTTACGCCCCGGTGTGCTACCTCTGCACCACGTAAGCCCCATGTAAGCGACTGAATCTTGCAGGAATTTCACGGGCGTTTGCACGCCACGCTGATATCTTGAGTTGACAACTACTACGATATCTGTTGGACATAGTCGGTACTCTCGGGCGTAGAGAAATTTATACATTATATATGATTGTAAGTGAATACATTATTGAAATTATATAGCACTGAATTAATATTGAAATAATTATTGAAATGCCCTTCTCTTATTATTACGAAATTAAAAGCTTGGGAAAATATTTCGTAATGATAGGAGAAGGGCATTTCAATAATTATTTCATAAAATATATGTGCGTACAAGTACTTAGCAAATAAACATGCTTGGTGAATTAATTTTAATATGAGTGCAGTCAATAGTCCCTATACATGGCAAAAATCGGGAAAATAAATCCAGGTTTACGGATTCTTAGTACTTGGTATCACTTACGTATTAACATTTTGTGCCGCACTTAGGCAACCGTCACATAGTAGACAAAGGTCTCAAATGATAATGTAGGAATATGTAAAATTTGTTTTAAATATTTATAGATTCTTAGATAATATCAACTTATTTAACTTTTGCCTACAACTAATATGTTTTTTTTATTTTCCAATAGAATGCAAGCTACATATATTTGAGAAATTAATTTAATTAGGTTCAACTTGAGCGACCACATTATTTCTCCCTTTTCACAACTGAAATTGTTAAAGATATTATTATAATTAAATAGTACATTCATAACAATTTCATCTGAAAAATTAACACCTTTAACATCGCCAACCTCTCTTTATTGCCCTACTATGCCAGAATCGGGACTTTATCCCGAAGCACCTAGTAGTGTAAGAGTAAATATCTCTGGCTTATTCTGAAGTTATGCAAAGTTTCCATTCCGTTTCCATATGTAACGACAACGCACCTTAGATAAAGAATAAATAAAATGATAATGGTCACAATTTTTTTCTGACAAGCACCGTAATCTGGCGAAGTCAGAGGATCATGTTCGAATTGTACGCTTCTCTCGGATGTTCCTGTTGCCGCGGATGACTCAACCCCCTTTGCCTATATAAACAGCTTATGCTCGATCTATATATTCTAACACAGAGGCTCCCAATCTGGGGGGCGATATTTCTTATCAGGGAGGCGCTATTTATATAAATTATCAATGCAATTACAATCATACAGGGGCGATAGTTCCTTCCCCGGTATTTGTCGGGGGGCGACGACCACAAAAGGTTGAGAAACACTGTTCTATATTTTTGGTGTAAACCAACTGTTACTGTATTACCAACAGGGACGCGGACCGAAACGTAATTCCGGTCCGGTTACGGTCCAAGCTTATTTAAATTTTTGGTTTCGGTTTTGGTTGCGGTCCTTCCAGCAATAACGGTGACCGTAACCGTTTAGATTTCGGTCTTTTTCAGTTACGGTTAGCGGTCATGGTTACTTTTTAGAAAATTTATAGTACATTGAATAGAAGCGATGAATGAAACATTAGTGTTTATTAACAAAAATATTTACAATTAGATTCTTCCATTTTTTTCAAGAAAATTTTGATGGACCTGACCAAAGTTTGGTTTATTTGTTCCGTATTTAGATGCAAATAGGTATTTTCTTTATTACTCACAAATGAGATTGTGTACTATCCTTATAAAATTCCGAACTTACCAATATCAATCCCTTGCACATCATACAAATCAAAGCATTTACTATTTTATTATACATGATGTCCCGTGACAGACACATTTTCAGAAATTGATTTGCGAGTTGATCTCGAGTTACAACAACAACAATGCAGTTGTGAAAGCACGCAATTCTTTACATAAACAAAATACAATAACACCGGTAGGTGCCACCGAACACCACAATTCATTATATCAAAATAATCAGAGAATTCTCTAATCTGAAGGTTTGATTTTCCACTTCTGATTCCATCATTTGGCATATGTAAATTCACCTTATCGCAATTCAACACATTAAGAAAGGTGATTAAATTTTTTTTTAAGTTTTAACAAAATTTTCAGAGGTTGTTCAGGGATGTTGCATGGGATTTTTATTTGAGGAACGTGTGGTGTCCGGAATTATTTAATATTTTATGTGCATCTGTCTGGCCCATGGTGTTGATAAATAAG
Source organism: Tetradonia laticeps (assembly GCA_025400035.1). Taxonomy (NCBI): domain Eukaryota; kingdom Metazoa; phylum Arthropoda; class Insecta; order Coleoptera; family Staphylinidae; genus Tetradonia; species Tetradonia laticeps. The sequence continues at coordinate 10,299 of JAODVP010092063.1, forward strand.
TTAAGTGTTTTCCTGCACTCACTACCTGAGTTCTACTCTAAGCTAACCGTGGTTACAAATGGAGGATGCGCGGTGTGTATTCGCGTTCAGCGCTTAATGGGATTCAAGCCGCCATCTTTAGATTTCCTGCAGTACCTTTTGACCTTTGGAACACGCGAAGTTAGACGTAATCTGGACCGAAAATCGGACCGACATGTGGGCCGAAAAACGAAAAAATCAATGTGCGATCCAGTTACGGTTCCGCTCCTTTAGCGTGTTCAATATTTCGGTCCGGTTTTTGGTTTCGGTCCTCTTGAAATAACGGTTATGAACTGGTTATCGCTTTTGGTCCGGTCCGAGTCCCTGATTACCAATGACAATCGATATGCCTTCAAAAATGTTTACGGACCTTTAAATACAACAGACGTCGTACAGTCGTACAATTATGATTATACATTCACAGCCTTATTCATAAACGTTAGTTAACTTTATAGTATACTAGCAAGTCCCGCCACGCTTCGCTGTTGCACTCTCCATCTTTATATGTCGCTTCCCCTTCTTCTCCTTCCATTTGTTTCCTTCTATCCCGCGGTTGAACTATCTTCAGTACGGCGTCGTACGATTCCTCCGATTATTGCTTTACAATCCGAACATCTAATTACTTTAGTGCCAAGAGTTTAACTTAACATCGGCGGCAAGACGCCGTGTACGCGCGGGCATTTATTGGTGGGCATATATTGATATTGTCGTTACCCATCGGCACTAAGGCAATTAGATATTTGGATTTTAAAGCTATAATCGGAGGAATCGTAACGCACCCCTTCAGTAAAATATGTCTAAATAGGAAACTATAGTACCTTTGTAAATTGTTGCTATTGTTTTGAACCCTGCTTTGCCATCATATTACCCCTGCGTATTTTTGTACGTTCGTTTGTCTTGCCCTTTTCGGCACTTGTTAGCCTACGCACACACGTTTGTATAAGGTTTGTACGTTACTGTCGATTATTTTTGCTTAGTTAGTTTTTTTGGTAGCTATTGCGTTGGTTCACGTGCTCTAAACAGACTGCTCGATCTTTGTGTGACTGATATAAGTATGTTTGGTAAAAAAAGCAAGTAGTCACGTGACCAAAAACCTATGCAATAGATAAACTTCACTTCATGGGCATCTTCGATTACTCTATATAAACCAATGTATTCCACTGCTTACTCTGAACATTTGCGTTTGATGAATTGCTTGCTCAAAACGTGCTTTAACAACATGACGTCATCTGCTTGCTCTTGCTCGCCCTAAGTAGAACGAACAAACCTATTATTGACACAAAAATAGTTATATCACTTTACAAACTTTATTTTTATTGGAAACTATAGACATCGCTCTGTCAATGCCGCCTTATATTGTACTCCCCTCACATCATTACCAGCAATTCCCGCATAAACAACAAAACTCATACCTAGCCATATTGCAGTTTTTGGCAATTTCTTAGAAACGAGTTCTGCCGTTTCTGTTCTTCTTAAACCTACCCGGGAACATCCTGAATATATTTGCCATTTACACTATTGTTCTATCTGTAGCCGTTCATGCGCCAGCCCTCCACGAAGCATTTTCCAAATAATTTATATGATAGATTCATTAGCACGGTTTTGTTCATTGATATTTTCATCCTCTGTTTCATTGCTGCGCAAAACTCGCAGTCACTTTGCGGTAGCAGTCTGCCGAGAAAGCCGAGATCTTTTTCTATGCATTATAGTGACGGAAAAATAATGTAGGAAATGAAAACTTAGGCAAACCGTAACTCGTAATCAAGAAAAAAAACAAACGTAAGGTAAATAATTAGGAAACTAATTATTTTTACCTTTATTTGGTACCCA
>JAODVP010092074.1:0-12145 GCA_025400035.1 Tetradonia laticeps
AGCCTCTGTCAAGTACATACATGCTGCAAACAAAATAAATTAAAATCATTACATTGAAATATTTTTTCAATGAAAAAGGCCCAGAAAGTCAAGAGAAGGTAGGATAATACAGAAAAATTGAGGTTATGTTAGTTATTTCATATACTTACAATGTTTGCTGAATACGACATCTCGGTAACGAAGACAAATCCTCTTTCAAACAGTACTGACGAGTCCCCAGTATACATTGTGTTAGATACTGATCCAATGGAACCACTTTGAAATTAATGTGAAACATCTCCTTCTCATGTGTGGTCAAACCATCGTGGATGCTTAAAAACCTCTCGCTAGAAAAGTTCCAGTTACGTGTTGTGAAAAACTGCAAGAGTTCTAAACCGTCTTGGATTTTTTGTTGGATGCGTACCATGCTAAATAAAGCGATAAAATTCTATCAATAAATCAATACATAACAGCAATTTGGAGAGGAAGCAAGAAAGTTTAGTTCGATTTCGTATCGATTTTGTCCGTGCTTTAATGTCCACGCGTAGTGTTCTTTATCAAATTTGACGGATAAACAAAATTCCTAATCAAACATTTATCGTCTAACCTTGAAGGTTAAACATACGCGCCACAAAATTGACAAATCTAAACTTCACGAACTCATAACTTGTGGCCAAATGCATTTTTTTTAATCATTTTTGGTTTAAACCGGAAGTTAAATGAACATATATTACATTTAAAGCTGAATTTAATTTTTATTGGTATATTTTTGCTAAATTTCGATAAATTCTCATTTTGAGTTACTTCCGGTCATAATCGGTCAAACCGTAAGTTGAGACTCTTCCTCACACCACACAAAATATTTCTAACATCAATGTTGTAACGTTTTGTGATGGTTTCAAAGTTTTCTCTAAAATTCGAAGAGATATCAAGGCTCCTAACTTCCGGTTCTACCCGAAAGTGATAAATACCGAGTTACCACCTATAAATTGCCACAAAAGCAAACATTTATCCTCATGATACTTACAATCGTCTCTGGCGAAAGATAAACATCAGCATATCGATGATATAAGCAGGTAACCAATGCGTAAAGACACAATAAAGCCAATGCACGAAGTAAGTGCTGCGCATGTCCCCATCCGGGTACCAAATCATCTGCTCGAAGGGATATTTGTAGTACACTTGCTTCCCGATTCGTAGAATCTCACCCCAAGTGATATGCATGACGCCATCATTAGTTAAATTATAGACAGGCACTTGGGTACTTAGTATTATAATATAAAATTATATGAAAATTAATATTTTATGAGAAATACTCAAACTGTAGGTGACATACTTTTTTACGGTTCCGGTTTTGTAAGCTATGACGATCATGGCGTTGACTGCAATGTCACACGGTACAGTTTGGATGTTGTAGTCACCTCGGCAATGGATGGATCGAAGGACACCTTTCCCCGACGCGGCGATTATTCCCATGGGACCATTTAAAGTGTCGACCCAACCAGGTAGTGGATCACATGCGCACGGAGTGACTAAATTTTTTAAATATATTTAGCTGCATTGATATTTCTTAATAGTATTAATTCGAGGTCTACAAAAACTATATTTATGTTAAAATTATTAATATATGTAAGTTTTTTGTTGATATTTTAAGTTCAAGGATGAACTTGTCTTTAAATCATAAAATAAAGTAAAGACACATTCTAAGTTACCTACCTTCACAGATTCAAGTTAGTAGGTAAGTTAGAATGGGCTAGATAGGATAGTTTTCCTGTAGGCCTAGTAGACGTGCATAAGAGTCAGTTACATACCAATAGATGGCCGAACAATAACAACATTCATCCTCCCAGCTTCATTAGCAATCAGAACTTCCGCCAATCTCTTGCTGAATGTGTAAGTATTCGGATGTGGTTCAATCAATTTCTTCGTGATTGGAATTAGCATATCATCACTGAGATATCTCGTGATGTCAATTACATGTCGTGGATCTTCTCCGGTTTTGTAAACCTATGCAACCCACCCAACCAACAATGATTTAAAATATTGTGCAATAATATTTTCTTTAGCAGAGATTTGTGTTTTAATATGAGTTACATAATAATAGAACGATTACCTTCTCTTCGAACACATCAAGATCAGCCGAGCAGAACGCTGTACTCATATGCATAAACACTTCTAACTTCTTAAACAGCTTGCAAACGTCCACTACTCTTTGAGTGCCTGCAGTGTTTTGCTCTATGGCGTCTTTAAGAGTCGCCTCCAATTTTAGTGTAGCTGCGCAGTGAAATACGACGGAGATATTTTCAATCAACACCTGCATTTCTACTTCATTTATTCCGAGATTGTCGGTGACTAGGTCACCGTGGATGGGGATTATTTTTGATTTTAGATGGGGTTGTGAGTCACGGAGTCTTCCAAAACACTATCATAACAAAAACACACAATTAAATTTAAACCTTAATTAACGCTCGTTTTCATAATAACTACATTAACTACTTTAATTTTTAACCACTTTATCACTTTATGTCATGAATGTGAGTTTAGGCCCTTTAAATTTTAATACAATTCCACAGTGACGTCATAAGTAGAACAAGTGGCGTAAGAGCAATGTGGATTTTATAACTAAATTTGTCATTATAAAAATGGGCATTAGTATAACTAAAATTTAAATTGGCACAAATGTCAAAATTTTATGAAAGATACTTACTGGTAGCTTCCAAATGTCATCAATTCTTTGTTCTGCGGATTTTCCACGTTTGGGTCGCATTAAAATGTAGAGGTTGCCAACACCTGCACATGAGAATAATAATTTTTCGATGAGGACTTTACCCATGAATCCGGTTCCTCCTGTTATAAAAATGTTTCTTCCTTGGTACCATTCTACAACTTTTCCTGCGTGGTTTCCGGTAGGAACTCCAGCAGCTTCCGGCATACTAGAAATGTATTGATATTAAATTATATTGACTGTTCTTAAGCAAACACAGTATTGCAACGATTGAAACACTGAATCTTCTAACCACACAAATCACTTAACGGGAAATTAAATTGTTACCAATTAATTACCAGTGAAAAAGTAGATCTCCACCTCACTCGTAATCAGTAATTAAACTAATTAAACCTATTTAGAGAATGTGTTGGTTCATACAGTGTGTTTATTATTTATTTATATCAATTTTCACTTTAAGAACAAATCAGGAAGTAAAGCTTTACAGTCATTTAAAGAAGCACGTAAATGCAAAAAAGTAAATATTATCTAATAATGATGCAATAGGTGCGAAGAAACAGTGGTAATTAATTTAATTATAGATATCATACTCCTACTGCTTTTGTTTTCAGTTATAAATATTATAAATAACTGAAACATATCTATATGATCAACACGCACATGCAATTATAAATACATCTAGTAATGTTCTAAGCTGTGAAACTATGAATAAAAGAAATAATCCAATCATTCGTTTAGCCAACATGTTTCCTAATTGAAATTATTATAAAGTGCATCGCACCGTAACTAATCACTTCAAATTATGTTTTATCAGCAGTCCATTCAAGTACGGTGCTTATTTTGTCGCTTGACGTATGGAGTATGGAGCACTTGCACTGAAGTGGTTAAAATAGTGAAATTTATTTGCTAGTAAATAGTAAGAAGTAGGTAAGTAGTAGTAAGGTAAGTACATAAGTAGTAAATGGTAGTAAAAGGCATAGTAAAAGGTATAGAAAGGAAAGGGAAAATATATTCTTAAGGTTATGTGTGGTTAGTTAATATAAATATTTGACATTTGGCAACTATTATGTTTCATTACTTTCAACGTAAAGTAGTAAATGTGTGTGTGTTAAAAGGTTTACTTTCTTGCTCTGAATATATCTTGGTTGTAACCAGATAGTTTATATTTAGTACTTGTTGTAAGTTAAACCTAGGCCAACATAAATTCGAATAAAGGTTTGCAAAGTCTGCATCGTCCGCAATAAAAAATGTTTACAAATTGCATACTTTGTCAAATATCGTAAAAAGAATTATATCACTCATTTTATTTATTATACATGATCTTTGTCAGTCTTTTATTGGGAACAATTTATGGATTTACGAAATCAACATTTAACTTCCGGTTTCAATGGCAGTGGCCTAAAGTACGAATTATCGAAATTTAGGAGAAAAACATGAATTTTACCGTTTCACGAAGATATTTAAAAAGTATATTTAACGTCCGGTTAGCGACAGAAATTTACAATTTCCCACAACTCTTAATCAATCAATAATAATTAAGTAATACTAATATTGATTATTCTAGGCCTACAAATATAAAATTTATACACAAATTTGCTGCCGGTACTTAGCGCCGCTAGCGGTGATTACGCATATCATGTTTTTTTTAATTTTTTGAAGGTTTTGGAGTGGAATTGATGTGAGCCTAGGTTGACTGTGCAACATTAAAAATAACCTAACCTAAGCTCCTTCCACATGCTCGGCAAAAACAGATAATATATTCAAACTGTAAAAGTACCACATATAAACGATCTAACTAGTGCCTAAGTCTTATAAATTAACTTTTATTCCCATTTACACGTTAAATACTTACGAACCATTGCGCCTACTCTGTGGTTTACCAAACTATTCGAGTACGAGTCGTTTTAGCAACTTTTGCAATACATTTACCAAACATAAATCTGTTTCTTGTGCAACAGTTGTCTGCAAAGATTTTACCTGAAGATATTTTACATTGTGCGCAATTTAACCTATAATTATTTTCGTGTACAATAACATAATTTGAGTATAATTATGCAACGCCTGCATAAGGTGGTAAATTTCTATGTCAGGAACTATATAAATCAGTGGGCACGTAAAGCTAAATGCACATCAACATTAAACCAGTTTCAAACAACACTTTTCTCCTGACTTGTATGCTCTGTACGACTTTCTCTTGCATTCACGTGATGTAACTTGCACTCTGACTCTGCAAGAAATGCAAGAAAAGCAAGCAAACCAAGGAAAACTTATTATTGCTAGGCAAGCGTCCTAACAAAGCAATAGAGCGTGCAGTGCAAATTGAAGTTCACATACTCAGTTTATTTATACTTACAATTAGTGAAGTGTTTGAAATTGTCACTAATTATGTAGTAAGTTAAGTTGAAAACTATATTTGTTGGAACTACTTTTCTATATATTCTACCAATTATTACTCTGTTATTAAGTTTGGTTATGGTTTTCTCAATTAATTTATGTAAGAAAATCAATGACTGGATCATAATTCACTTTTTGTGTAAATGAAAATATGTTACATTAGGTTCGCTTCATAGGTTTTGCTTAACATATTAACTTTTCGTGGAGTATGGTGTAATTTGTTGCTATTCCGAGTGGTATTCAGCATCTGTGATGAATGATATTAACACTTGTGTACGTTGAAATGGTTAAAATATATCGTGACGGAATATTTTAAAGCTTTTTAACTATGTATTGTTAATGGAAACATGATTGGTCGATTCTAGTGAAATGACAACACAACTAAGCTACACTGTATATTATGCAATGTTGCTATGTATTGAATGCAATTTTTTAAAGTTAATATTCATTCAACTTTTTGAAGTAACTTAATAAGTATTATATAAGACTTCATTAAATTATGCACATATCGTCAGACACATAAGACGGATCTCTATAAAGTGAGTAAAAAGAAGATTCTAACCTAACTTTCAGAAGGCAAAATATCTATATATTCATGTTTTGCGTCAAACCGGTAGGGACCGGACGTTATTCTCACCAAACCAGACTCTGTCGAACTGAATGCTGAAAAAAGCTTTTCGATATCATTTATAATTTAAAAAAAATATATTTAATTAGCAGGTCCCGTCACGCTTCGCAGTCGCAGTCTCTCTCCATTTATATCACTTCCCCTGCTTCTCCCTCAATTTGTTTCCTCGTGTCCCGCAGGAAAACTATCTTTAGTAAAATATGTATAAATAGCAACCTATAATAGCGTTGCAAATTGTTGATACAGTTGAACCCTGTATTGCCATCAAATTACCCCTGCCTATTTTCGTATGTTCGTTTGTCTTGCAGTTTTGAAGTTCTTGCCCTTTTCGACACTTATTTGCTGATGCAAACAGGTTTGTATAGACACAAATAGTATATTAATGTATGAGTGGATTCTGAGGGCTTCCCGGTAACATCCTGAATATATTTGCCAACCCTGCACAAAGCATATCTTCAATATTGTATACATAAAGATTATAATTTATATTTATATAAAATTGCAACTAACAATTTTGTAACCATCTAAGCTTATCGTAACTGCTCGAGATAAAAGCCAATAGAAGAATTCATCTGAGTGTTTTCATATATAAAATATTGAAAAACTATGTACGCTCTCATAATACTATTATTTTCTATGATAATCCATTGATAATTTGTTTTAAAAAATTAGCTTAATTAGCTTCCTATTGACATATAAGAATATTATATTTAGTACCTGCCATCGATAGAAATAAGTAAAACAACGACATTAACAATTTTTACGAATAATATTTCTGTATAAAATGCATTAGTTTAATTTTTAACTAATAACTCTAGAATTAATTAACACGGAGTAATGGGAATTTCGCAGTCTTAAAGAGGATTAAATTCTCTATAAACCATGACATTATAAATTTAATATGTATACTGATTGTGAGTGTTTTCATATTTTAAAAATAGAAAAACTTTGTATTTACTCAAAAAATTATTATTTTCAATGAACGCCAATCGATCGCAGGTAATAAATATGTTTTTATATATAAATAGATAGATAATTAAATTTCCTTTTCAAACATATATAAGCAATTACAAAATCGTTTTTTCAATAAATTACAAATGGATTATCATAGAAAATAATAGTTTTTTAGGTAAATAAAGTTTTCCTATTTTCTAAATATTTAAACTCAGTATAAATTTGCATAATCATGGTTTATAGATAACTTAATCCTCTATAGATCTGCTAAATCCCTATTACTCTATGTTTATTAATTCGAGAGTTGTAAATTAAAAACTAAGTGCATTCTTTGTGGTTGATTTATAAAAATTATTTTTGTTGTTATTTTATTTATTTCCTTCGACTCCAGCAAATGAATCTAATGTTATTTTATATCGTTAGATAGACAATTAAATTATCTTTTCAGAGATATATCAACGTTTATAAAACTTTTCAATAAACTATTAATGGATTAACATAGAAAGTTATAGTTTTTTGAATAAATAATAAGTTTGTGTATTTTTTAAATATAGCATTACTCTGTATATTGAATCGAAATTGTCCTGGTTTACAGAGAATTTAATACTCTTTAAGACTGTGAAATCTACATTACTCTATATTTATTAATACGCGAGTTATTAATTAAAAACTAAACCCGTGCAGTTTTCACGATCAATTTCTAAAAATTATCTTTGTTATTATCTTTGATATTAATACATTAAAGAACCGCAGTAATACAGCAGAAATGAATGACAATAAAGATATTGTTCTTATATATCAAAAAATAAAAAATATATCAGTAGATAGCTAATTAAATTTCCTTTTCAAAAATATATAAGCAATTAAAAAACTTCGCGTTTTTTCATAGAAAATAATAATTATTTGAGTAAATACAATGTTTTTCTACGTTTTAAATAAATTTAAATTAAATAAAGTGTGTACATATTTAGTATATTAAATTATTGATTATAGAGAATTTAGAAATTTCAAAACAGAATTAGTTATTTAACATTACGTAACAAAATATAATTGCTTTTATGATTCAATTTCCATTGAATAGAACCTCATGATTTTCATAAACCATTAACGTCAACGCATTTGCTATCACAAAAGAACTTGCAAAGCTATAAATTTTACTGGGATTCAAGTCTGTCTTTAATTGCATTTCTGTTTATTGGAAATATACACAAAACATTTTGATTTTAAAAGTCAGTTTAACCATTGAAAAGATTCGACGTATTTAATAATTATAATCCTATTAATTAAAAGAAATACCTGCGATATAGCCCTCTTCTATGAACGTTCTGCAAACTTAAAAAGTCACGTAGATTAGTACTTGTGAAAGTTCGCGTCTTCGCGCAAATCCGCAAAACCTCAAGAGTCTCACGACGTACTAACGCCAGTTAGTCAACACACCTGGTTCAAATACTACGTACCTACTATTCAATCGATTCATGCTAAAGAGAGTCTAGTGTATTATGGTGGGACACGGTCAATGCAAAACATATAAAATTAACAACCGCGTCCAATTTCTTCCTTATACCAAATATTATAGGGTTCTAAGTGAAAATCTTTTATAGGTAATCAAAACATAATAAGATTAAATTACTTCTCTGAAACATCAACTACTTCTTCATAAACTGCGTATACCACATAAAACTAGTGATCATACTAAGTGAATACCAAGTTAGGACATAAGATAAGTGTTCATTTCTTAGAGAAATACGAGTTTGTCCTCCAATAGGTCCACCTTCCCTCGGAAAATCAGTTGTTGCGTCTAGGAATATTGGTGAGGCTCCAGTCACAGCTGACATTTGATTTAAATCCCTTCAACATAGTAAAAACACGTGAAAAATCAAAAATAATTTCTTTTCAAATGCACAGAGAGTAAACATTGTACTGAATCACAATAATTCCATAAACAATTCGAGTTTTAATTGGTTTTATAAGAATCCAATATATTTTTATATGAAGGGCACGACAAATTCTAGAAAAATTATCCCAACTTCAATTCTAAATTTTAAGGTTGTGTATGAGCCAAAAAAGTACTTTTGTAGCCTTAAAATTAAAAATCAGCATTGTGGTAAGTAAAAGTGGTGAAGTAAAAATTAATAAATTTTTAATAAAATCTGAAAAAATTACGTTTTTATAAGAATTTGTGTACTAATAAAAAAAACAATTAGATAAGTTTTTTTAAGTTGACCAATCCAACATATCTTCCAAAATGTACTCTAGATTTTAAATACATGAGTGATGTATACATCCAACTAGTTCAAATTATTAATTTTTTTATAGACATCTTATAAAAACGCGTTTGTTTTTATGCAATTTATGAAATTGAAACCTGTAAATTTAATAAATTATTATTTAGTTATTTTATTTATTTCCATTAATGGTTTTTATGTATCAATAGATAATTAAATTTTCAGTGGATGACTCGAAAAGCCAGTCGGTTGATTTTAGTATAGAAAAATTCGTAATTTTTTGCTTTGCAATCAAGACATATTCCAGTTCCAACGGACATTTTTGCGTAAAAATTGTTAAAGTTTTCGAATTTCTGCATATAAAAAGCATAGCATTCGGGACTTTTGCCATCTTGAAATATTCCAGTTCAGATGTTAATTTTTCCGCAAAAAAATATTAAAGTTTTGGAATTTCTGCATTTAAAATGCATAGCATTCAAGAGTAGACGTGATCAGCGAATAATTGGATGTGTGTCGAACAACCAATCGAATTGCAGTAAGTTTAAAACGTACTTCTAATATTTCATCGTTTTTCAGCAATATAGATTCATATCTATTAATAAGTGAAATATGTTTTTGTTTTTCGTAAAAATGGAAACACTGAGCAAAAAGGAATAACAAAATACGAATATTCAAATGCGTGTGAAGCATACAGCAATAACATCCATCTTTATTTCTCCACCCACGTGGCGCTAGCGTATGCCAGGGTTGATTGGATGCAAGCATATATACATGTCTCAAATTAATGCTCTTCACGGCGCGAAGTGAAATTAGAGGGCGGGGTCTTACGCAAATTACATTACGTGTCAACTGGAACGTGACTGCAAAAAATTACGAATTTATCTATACTAAAATCAAGCGACCGGACTTTTTTTTAACCACCCACAGTGTTATCATAGAAAACAATAGTTCTTTGAACAAATAAAAGGCTTTCCTACTTTTTAAATATTGAAACACTCAGCATATTAAATTTGAATAATCATGGTTTATTGAGAATTCAATCCTCTTTAAGATTGGGAAATCCCCATTCCTCTATATTTATTAATTCGAGAGTTGTGAAGTAAAAACTAAACTAGTGCATTTTTTGTGATTGATTTATAAAAATTGTTTTTATCGTTATTTTATTTATTTCTATCGCCTTTAGCGAATAAATCTAGTGTTGTTATATATCGTTAGATAGGCAATGAAATTATCTTTTCATAAATATATTAATATTTATAAAACTTTTCGGTTTTCAATAAATTATCAATGGATTAACATAGAAAATTAGTTTTCTGAGTAAACATTAAGTTTGGGTATTTTTTAAATATAGCAAAACTCTGTATATTGAATCCAAATTCTTGTTTCGTTTATAGAGAATTTAGTCCTCTTTAAGACTTTGAAATCTATATTACACTATATTTATTAATACAAGAGTTGTTAATTAAAAACTAAACCCGTGCAGTTTTGGTGATGAATTTCTAAAAATTGTTTTTGTTCTAATTTTAGTTATTTCCTTCCGTCACAGTTAATAAACATAATTTTTTAATATATCGGTAGATAAATAATTAAATTTCATTTTCAAAAATATATAAGTTTGTAATTGCTTCGCATTTTTTACTTTCGTAGAAAATAATTTTTTGAGTAAATCCAATGTTCTTCTTCTTTTTAAATATGAAAACACTCAGTATATTAAATTTACAATATCATGGATTATTGAGAATTTAATCCCCATTACTCTAAATTTATTAATTCGAGAGTATTAATTAAAATTAAAGTAGTACACTTTTTGTGGTTGATTTACAAAAATAGTTTTTGTTATTATATTATATATTTCCATCGCCTTTAGCGAATAAACCTAGTGTTGTTATATATCGTTAGATAGGCGATTGATTTCTTCTATTGACTTTTATCTCGAGCAGTCGTGAAAAGCCTACGTTTGGTAGTTGCAATTTTTATATAAATATAAATTATAATTAAATATATATTTTTTTAATTATAAACGATACCGGAACTGAAGTAGAAATTAATCATTTTTAAATTTACACTTCTTAAAAAATCTCGTTTCTAAAATCACGTTAAATCGTCAATATTTAAATAATAATTTATTAACGTGATTTTAAAAATGAAATTTTTCAGAAGTATACTCGTACTTTCTATATAAACCTATATTGGAAACTATGTAATACAATTTTTAAGCGATATGTTAGTCTTTCTACCTAAACCGGAAAATTAACTTATAAAAAACAATCTCAATACAAACCTATAAAACCACGCATCTTTTCCTTCTTTATTCTGAGGCATGAAATTGGGCCGATTTTCATGCAAACGCACAATTCCAATGACATCTACTTCACCTTGAACTTGTCCTTTAAGCCTCGTTTTAGGATTTTTAAAATTCCCAGGCACCCAGCCCCTATTTATTAAAATAGTATCCCTAAAATTAGATATATTGGAAACTTAACTCAATATGCTTCATAATTGTAAAGGTGTTATACTCTCTATCAGCTAATTTGAAAGGTGTAATGACCAGGTAGCCTTGAGATTTGTTATAGTCTTTTGCTATCAAAGAACTTTCAGTAGCAGCATCGCCATCTTTGAGTAAAGTTCTTGGTCCCATATGCAACTCTTTATCATGCTGAAACTCTCCTCTGACATGCACTGGACAATACTCAAGTTTTTCAATCTCATCCAAAGAATGAGGCAGATTTATAGGAGTTGCATGAACATTGTCTTTTAATTCCTTTATTAGATTCTCCTTCCATGCTTTCCGCCGGATTTGCCATGTTCCAAGCGCAAATGTGGATGTGGGAATTATCTGCAACACAAACCAATGAGATATAATAGTAAATAATTGAGTATAATAGATTATACAAGTAGAGACCACCCAAAGACACCAATTGGTTTAACTTTTCTTAAATTAATAGATTGTGAATGAAAACGTATTAAGTGTTGATATTTATGTATTAAGCGACGAAACATATTAAATTTGAAGTACTGTTTTATTCTATTTATATTTATCAGCGTTTTAAGATGAAATTTAGGATATACTTTGGATAAACATTAAACTGGCCGAGTGTCGGTAAAAATGTGAGGTTAGATGTCATCGGGTACGTCCAAGGACAGTAAACTACACAGGATGGCCAGATCCCTATGCTAGATAACATTGCAATGTTATCTCGACGCTGGGAATCCTGACTACGTCACTGGCGTCCCAGTCAT
>JAODVP010092084.1:0-12144 GCA_025400035.1 Tetradonia laticeps
CATATTGAATCCAGGTTAAACATATAAAGGATTAATAATTACAACAAATAGAATAGTACCTGCAAAAGTTTTGAAAAAGTGCACTTTACAAATCTGCTATTCTGATAAGAATGCGTTGAGCAGTGAACTTCGGCTGAAGTACAAACTCCTTATCAGCACTAATTCTAAGGAAGGGATTTCAACATGTTTTGTCTTAGAATTTTGCATTTAATTTTCTGGATCATCTTCCATGATAATGTAGATAATGTAGTTTAAAATTTTTCATATATTTTCTTAGTGTTATGGATTAGTATTTATAGAAATTTTAATACAATATCCAAGTTTAAATCCGCGTTCTAAGCGAACCGTGGCCACGTTATAAAAGATCTTTTTATGCATGGTAACTTATTGACAATCGGTGGGATCAGGTTAAAATTCGCGTAGTAAACGAATTCGCGGTTTAACCGGACGCGTTTAAACGGTTTCAACTGTATATATGTAATTTCTTCCTTTTTAAAAATTGAATTTTGTATAATTGAAGAAACACTTTAAATTAGTAACAGTTAAAATTACTTAAATCTTCCGTATTTCAGAATATACAAAACAGTATTTAGAAATTTGTATAAAATTAAGCGTCTCTTAATTTAAGTGATACTTAATTTTAAATAACTTAAGTTATCGAATACATTGGAATTAAATTTGATGTGTAGAAAATTAGCAGTGATAACCTAGAAATACTGTTTTTTACGTTAAGTGGCACTTAATTTAAGATGTACCGAAACTTTAAGTATTTATTACTTAAAATTTTGAATTTTAAAAAATTAGCAAGTATTAAAATATGTACATAATTACTTCGTTTTTAAAAATGAAGTTTAGCATGATTTAAGTGGCACTTACAGTTAAGGAACATTTAAAATTAAGTGACAATTAAAATTACTCAGGTCTTTCGTATTTCAGAATATACAAATAAGTATTTAAAAAATTTGTATAAAATTAAGTGTCTCTTAATTTAAGTGATACTTACCTTTAAATAACTTAAGTTATCGAATATATTGGAATTAAATTTATGTGGAGAAAAGCAGTGATAATCAATAAATACTATTTTTTTATGTTAAGTGGCACTTAATTTAAGATGTACCGAAAATTTAAGTATTACTTAAAATTTTGATTTTTTTGAAAATTAGCAAGGATTAAAATATGTTATTACTTCGTTTTTAAAAATTGAGTTTTGTATAATTTAAGTGACACTTAAGGGCTACACTTAAAGTTAAGTAACAATTAAAATTATTTAAATCTTCCGTTTTTCAGAATATACTAAACAGTATATAGAAATTTTTAAAAAAATTAAGTGTCACTTAATTTAAGTGATACTTAACTTTTTATAACTGAAATTATCCAATACATTGGAATTAAATTTAACGCGTGGAAAATTAGCAGTGATAATCTATAAATACAATTTTTTACATTAAGTGGCACTTAATTTAAGTGTCCCGTAATTTAGGTATCACTTAAAATTTTGAATTTTTTGAAGATTAGCACGGATGAAAATATGTAATTACTTCGTTTTTAAAAATTCAGCTTTGCATAATTTAAGTGACACTTAGAGTTAAGGAACACTTAAAATTAAGTAACAATTAAAATTATTGAAATCTTCCGTATATCAGAATATACAAATCAGTATTTAAAAATTTGTATAAAATTAAGTGTCTCTTAATTCAAGTGATACTTAACTTTAAATAACTTAGGTTATCTAATACATTGGAATTTAATTTAATTTGTAGAATATAGGCAGTGATAATCTCTATAAACAACAATTTTTACGTTAAGTGGTACTGAATTTAAGTGTCCCGTTAATTTAAGTATCACTCAGAATTTTGATTTCTTGGTAAATTAGCAAGTATTAAAATATGTAATTACTTCGTCTTCCAAAATTAACTGACACTTGAATAACACTTAAATCTATCGTATTTCAGAATATACTAAACAGTACATATATAGAAATTTGTAATAAATAAATCTCTTAATTTAAGTGATACTTAACTTTTTTTGCCGCGTTTTATACTACATAGGACTCACATACCCACACATTTCAAATTTTTCTTCTTTATTGGAAGCGAAGGTAAATGGACGAATATAAATAAAGCACTGTGGCGCACGAACTTGGCACTCGGAACTTGGCACAACAGCGTTACCACTGAAATCTCTACGTTCAATCATTTTTAGTCGCATTTATTGAATTATAGTCGTTCTTACAGAATTCCAAACGTTTTATATATTATTATAAAGTTCAATTTCTCAATCACTCGCGCACGAACGTACAATAACTAATTGCAAGCAATGTTAACTTACATTTTACGTTTTCGTGATGCTCCTAAGTACGAAGAACTAACTAGTGAGTCACCTCTTTCGATGCGATACTACTCGAACTTGTAAACAAAGTCAAGTAGCGGTCAAAGTTACTTACAGCAAAAACATCGACCACAAAACTGCAAAATATTGAACTCGTAGATTTACTAAAAGCAACGCATGCAACTCATAATTACAAAAATTAAAAAAGGCGGTTTGGCTGTATCTATGATACAACCGGGAATTTAATGTCAGTATAACGGATTATAGCTTCTCAACAAATTATGATTTTTTTTATATAGCAAATAAGCACTGTAACAACGTGAAAAAAAGTAATGTTCTATAAACAAACGAATTGTTTTATAAAAGTAGGAAGTATTTCATAAAATTCCGAAATATTCCATATTATGAGCATTACAAAAAGTGTGGAAATATTTAATAAAATATGTACGTAAATGTTCATAAAGTTGGGAAATATTTCAGTTAGAATCATTTCATAATTTGAGCTCATACTATACTACTAGCGACCTCTAACAACTGTTACCATAACTACTTTGTTACTACATGCGTGCACCACTACGTAATTTCTACAAAACAACTGAAATACCGTATTTCTCCAACAAAGTCATAAAAGTGCGTTTTCATTTATGATGACGAATTTTATGCACAAAATTGCAGACTTTGAAATTCTGTAACTACGCAAGAGTGCAATATGGAATCATGAAACTTTGCAAACATTTGCAGTCGAATTTAGTCTATGTACAATTTAAATTTACAAGCTGCACGATTAATAAGAGCAATAATAAGAGCACGATTTATGCCGTGTCTTGGCTAGTGCTCTGCCGCGCATTATGATTAATAAAAAGTTGTCTAAAATGGCCGATAGTTAGGCAATTTAGAGAAATTTGAGGATCACGCGTTGCAAAATCTTCATTTTCTCGGGAACCAAAATAGATGCAATTCTGCGTGATATGTTATTTGATAAAAGAAAAGTTGCTCTTTCGATTTGGAATACTCTCGCGTTCGTAAATTGTTTGGCAATCCCCTAAAATAGCCGACGAAGTTGGACAATTTTTCGAATTTTTCATATGACGCGTCGGAAAATCCGAGATATTCTCGGGTACCAGCAGGGATGAAATTCTACGTAATACCTCATTTGATAGAGGAAGAGTTGCTCTTTCGATCTGTGATACTCTCGCGTTGGTAAATTGATTGGAAGTGGCTTGAAATAGGCGACAAAGTTGGACAATTTTTCGGATTTTCTAAAATCACACGTCGCAAAATCTCGATTTTCTCGGGAACCAAAATAGATGCAATTCTGCATGATATGTTATTTGATAGAGGAACAGTTGCTCTTTCGATTTGTGATACTCTTGCGTTCGTAAATTGTTTGGAAATGGCATAAAATGACCGATAAAGTTGGACAATTTTTCGAATTTCTCAAATGACGCGTCGGAAAATCTCGATTTTCTCGGGAACCAAAATAGATGCAATTCTGCATGCTATGTTATTTGATAGAGGAACAGTTGCTCTTTCGATTTGTGATACTCTCGCGTTCGTAAATTGTTTGGAAATGGCATAAAATGGCTGACAAAGCTAGACCATTTTTCGAATTTTTCAAATGACGCGTCGGAAAATCTCGATTTTCTCGGGAACCAAAAGAGATAAAATTCTGTATGATATATTATTTGATAGAGGAAGAGTTGCTCTTTCGCTTTGTGATACTCCCGCATTGGTAAATTGATTGGAAGTGGGTTGAAATGGCCGTCAAATTTGGACAATTTTTCGAATTTTTAAAACCACGCGCCGGAAAATCTCGATTTTCTCGGGAACCAAAAGAGATAAAATTCTGTATGATATATTATTTGATAGAGGAAGAGTTGCTCTTTCGATTTGTGTTACTCCCGCATTGGTAAATTGATTGGAAGTGGCGTGAAATGGCCGACAAAGACGGACAATTTTTCGAATTTTTAAAATCAGGCGTTGGAAAATCTTGATTTTCTCGGAAACCAAAAGAGATGCAATTCTGCATGATATGTTATTTGATAGAGAAAAAGTTGCTCTTTCAATCTGTGATACTCTCCCGTTCGTAAATTGTTTGGAAATGGCCTAAAATAGCCGGCAAAGTTAGACAATTTTTCAAATGACGCGTCGCAAAATCTCGATTTTCTCGGGAATCAGTAGAGATAAAATTCTGACTTTGATCTCCGCATATAGTATACACCGTGCGCACTTTGAAAACCGAAAAATCGCTTGAAAAGACCTTGAAATTTCACCAACCAATAACATCAAATTTAAACAGTTAAAACCAACCTACACAATTTACAACGAGATAAAAAATAGCTATTTCGATTATGTAGTAACAAAGCCAGTTAATAGTAAAAAGTACTGACTAAATATATAACAAGAAAAATAAGTGACAATAAAAAATGACCTCGTAAATTAAATTTTATTTACAAAGAACGCTTTTCAATGTAAATGTTTTTCTTATTTCTTCATTGCAAGTCATTAAAATAAATTGTATAATATTTTCTTCCTTTGAACTTACAATTAATATAATCAAAATAGCACGTATCCATCATTTAAACAAACACATACCTGCCAATCTTTCGATCACCGCAATGCGAACATTAATCCTTACCAATACACTATCGGCGCCCCAACTAAAACATCCTTCCCTTCACATTGCGAAGCAAGCGTTTTCGAACGTACAAAATAAAGCGCCACATTCGGATTTGGATCATGATCAATCATCAAACATTAAAAGTATGCATAGATCTGCGTAAATCTTAATCGCTTAACTACTGCCTTAGAAATACAACTAAAATAATTCGTTAGTATGTACAGGAACTATGTGCTATTTTTGTGTCTGCTAAAACTTACTCCGTATGTATAATATATCATGATTCTCTCGTAATTAAGTAAAAATTAATATTGTTTGCTTCGTTTGCTTGGTTAGTGAATCAAATTGCATTCGTGGTTCGCTTAGGCCGACGATAAGAGGCGCGCAACGCCTTAACTAATATTGTCGCTAAAATAAAACCAGTCTGGAATCGTATATCACATTGTTTTCAAATAATCAAAAGTAGCGTTCGTTCGTCGGCTGCGGAGAAGTCGGTATGCTAGGTAAATGCGCGGAGATTCGTCGCGTGCCCTACAAACTAGTGGTAATGCGGTGTGCGCGTTCGTCCTTCGGGCAGACAGAGAATTCACGACCAGATAGATCACTGACCATCTGCTGTTACATTGTTGATAAAGTTGATAGACATAACGCTAACTAAATTTACAAACAAAATATAACGATTACACTGTGGTATTTTTAGTAAAATTAACATGATTTTAAGATCAATTTTCCTCCACCCAGTGTTAGAATTAGCCTTGCAATATAAAAATTAAGTGAAATTCATCATTAATTAATTTCACCTGAGAATTGAGACAAAACACCCTATGGCCAGTGAAATCAACACATCTTTGGTTTGCTCCACTCGAGATCCCGTAACCGAGATCTCATCGAACAAGTCGAAGAAGTACTATCCCTAACATGTTAATTAATTCGTAACCATCGTTACCTACCAATCCCTACGAAGTATGACACCCTGTAACAGTAAGTATGGCGCGTCGCCTCGCCCGCAATCACCAACAAACAGATAAACCTAATAAGGCATTTGCACATTGGTTGTAATTTGGTCGGTTGCCGCGTAATGCCCGTCTCACTATGCCTACCTAATCTAAGAGTCAGTGGAATCACCAGCGCGATGGCACTCAAGTCGGTCAGTACGACGCCAGCACGTTGCCGTTCGCAGTGGCTGCCACGGCATGTGCGCCGCCGGGATGCATCAGCGTCTGCTGCAGGATCGACCCGCTGGCTACTGACGTCGGCAGCGGTTGCGGGGCTTGCGCCTGGAGCTGTTGCGCCGGCTGCTGCTGGATCTGGATCTCCACTAGCGGCGCGGCAGGCGGGACCAGACCCTGCTGGTGCTTGCGAAGGTGGCGCAGCATGTTGCCCTTCTCGACGAACGTGCGGCCGCAGTCGGGGCACGCGTGGGGACGCTCGCCGCTGTGCGAACGCCGGTGCGACACTAGGTGGCCCTTGCACATGAAGTCTTTCTCGCAGAGGTCGCAGCGGAATGGTCGCTCGGCGGCTGCGCCCTTGTTATGCGAGCGCTGGTGGAACAGCAGGTTACCCTTCAGCGGGAACGACTTGCCACACTCGCCGCAGCTGAATGGGCGTTCGCCTGCGGTGGAAGAGGCTGCATGAGTATTTGAATAAGTGCAGGTTGAAGCGAATTTTATAGAATTAACCTTTGTCTCCCACAAGTGCTCTTGATATTAGTACCTACTGCATTTTCTATATTAGTACCTTGTTGTACTGATTTGACCCAACAGTAGGAGACATAGGTTAATTACTGCTGCACACATCCGATTTTAAGTGAACACATTATAGTATACAACTCACCTGTATGCGACCGCATGTGATTAATCAGGTGCTCCTTTCTCGTGAACGGCTTACTGCACACATTGCAACAATGCGGCGTCTCTCCTGTGTGCTGCCGTAAGTGATTCGTCAGATGCTCTTTCCTCGTGAAGGTCTTTTGGCAAAACTCGCATCGGTGCGGCGACTCCCCTGTATGAATACGCACATGATTCGTGAGATGCTCCTTCCTCGTGAAGCTCTTCGAGCAAAAATGGCAGCGATGTGGCGACTCCCCAGTATGCTGTCTGACATGATTCGTAAGATGTTCCTTCCTCGTGAAGCTCTTGGTGCAATACGTGCACTTATGCGGCGACTCTCCTGTGTGCTGCCGCACATGATTAACCAGATGGTCCTTCCTAGTAAACGCCTTCGGACAGTAGCTGCACCGAAACGGCGTCTCTCCCGTGTGCTGCCTCACGTGATTAACAAGGTGTTCCTTCCTAGTGAAGCTCTTCGAGCAGTAGCCGCAGCGGTGCGGCGACTCCCCAGTGTGCTGCCGCACGTGATTCAACAGGTGTTCCTTCCTTGTGAAAGTCTTGGAGCAGAAGTCGCACCTGTGAGGCGTTTCGCCAGTGTGCCACATGATGTGGTTCGTGAAATGCTCCTTCCTCGTGAAGCTCTTCCCGCAGATCTCGCAGCGGAATGGAGTGTCATTGGTGTGCGACCGCATGTGGTTAGCCAGATGTTCTTTCCTAGTATACTTCTTCCCGCAGATGGAGCACTGGTGAGGTGTTTCGCCAGTGTGCCACATGACGTGGTTCATGAAGTGCTCTTTTCTTGTGAAGCTCTTCTTGCAGATCTCGCAGCGATGTGGGGTCTCGCCCGTGTGTTTCCTGACGTGGTTCACCATGTGCTCCTTCCTCGTGAAGGTCTTGGCGCAGTATTGGCAGCGGTACGGGGTCTCCCCGGTGTGACACCGCGTGTGGTTCTCGAGGTGCTCTTTCCGGGCGAACGCCTTACCGCACACGGAACACGCGTAGGGCTTGTCCGTCGCGTGGCGCTTCATGTGGCGTTCGAGGGATGCAGCGTTGGCGAACACGTGGAAGCACACACTACATGTGAACATACTGCCCCCGAGATGGCACTTGCCGTGGCGTCCTAGCTCTGCGGCGTTGGGGAAAGCTTTACCACATACTTGGCACGTGAAGGGCTTACGCTCCGTGTGATATCGACGGTGGACTATCAGCTGGTAGCGGAATTGGAACATTTTACCGCAGATGTCGCAACCGTGAGTGCCTTACAGAGGAATAATTAATTATAAAATTTGTTCTTGTTAAAGCGTTTACAAAAAAAAAATTTTAAATTAAATTTTTAATACACATTTAAAAAAGTAAGAATAATAAAAAAATAAAAATAATTATAAAATTGATTTAGACCAATGATACTGAACCTAAGATATTGTCAACAGTTGTGCATTAAAAGTATGATTAAAATTTTAATTGAAATTGAATGTTTCTCTAGTTACATGCATGAATGGCATCCATGATTAGATAATAAAAAGAATTTATGAATTGAATGAATCAATGTGATTGCAAGTAATGTAACACCAGTCATCAAACTTATGATATAATGAATACTATGAAGAAATACCAACCGGCAATTATAGTGGACGAATTATCACCTCCAATCCCACTCGTGGACGCCTCTTGTTCCCCTTCCAAAACCTTGGGCACGCTCGATATGCTGTTCACCACACCTCCCTGCAACGCCTGCTGATTCTGGCCTGTCTGTACCAACGTCCCACTCGCCGGTTCATTCTGGATCTTGCCAAACACCTCATGATAAGCCAGCAATTGATTGAAATCATCGACATTGACCTTGAACATATTCTGCACCATCTCTACGCCGATAGTCTTGGCCAGATCCTGCTCAGGGAGGCTTGTCGATATCTTGACGATGCTCCCATCCGCAGTGCGGACGTCCATGAGGTTCGGTTTGATGTCCTGTAAGCCAAACTGCGCGGACAGAAACTTCGTGGCGCTTTGCAGCGCTTTCTCGTCTTTCATGTCGTGCATCTGCTCCTCGGCGGCTGGCTCGCTAGCCTCCATACGCACCACGTTGTCGAGGACCTGCTGCACCTGCAGCTGTTGCAGATGCTGCACTGACATGCCCTGCTGATTGCCTTCACCCGGTGCGATGTGGAGCTGAGCTTGTGCTAAATGCGACGCCAGCTCTTTGTGTTCTTTATTGTCATCGATCACCGAGACCATGTTATCCTGCACCTGCACTTGCACCATATTGGTCTGCGGCTGCAGATTGTGCTGTGTGCCCGGTACGAGTGAGTTAGGCTGGTGGGTGGTCATCTGGCCGCTGGAACCGGCGTCCAGGTGCATGCTAGTAGGCACTGTCAGGTTCGCGTTGTGGGAGAGAAGAATGTTATCCGGCTGGATGAGGCTACCAACGCTAGAGTGTTGAGATACAGCTACTGTTTCCTATAAATTCCATTTTAAAGTTTCAAAAACACCAAATTTAACTCAGTACCTTGAAAGATTCAATTTCAAATGTAAATATTATTGTATATAATATGATATATACACAAACCTGCGATATCTTCTGGTTATCGTTGCGAGACGCGGCGCCCGGCAAGCCGTACACAGACACTTGTGGTATTGGTCCTGGCAGCAGGTTGGTCAGCACCCAGTACTTCGCCACCGAGCTGAGCGCGACGGCGTTGAGCGCCGTCGTGTTAACGCGCAGATCCGTGACTGCCGTCGTCGTGCTGGTCTGCGACCTGGTGGAGCCCTAAAACGCGCACAAGTTAGACGCCGGCAGCGCAGCGGCGCACGTCATACCTACTTCATTGTTCCCATTGTTTGCAAGTGCAGGAAGTGCCTGCGAGCCCTCCGAGTTCATGTTCGCGTAGTGCAGGCCCGGTGGATCAAGTCATCGCGTACACGCCGCTGCTAATGATCACGTGAAGTCGCCGTCTGTCAATTCATTGTTGTGGTCCGCGACGAGGACGACGCCGAGGGACGCGACGGGAAGCCATTACAAACGCGCCGCGGAGAAACCACGCACAGCGTCGTAGCTACCGAGCGGAGCGCCGCGAACTCCAAGCGGCCGGCTCGCCCACGGAAGTTTTCACCTGCACGCGCTAATTTGGAAACGCAAGCCGTGTCTCCTGCCGAAAGGCGTAGCGTTTTCGTGGAGCGGTGTGCGGACGCGCGGGGTGTTACTAACAATATAAACAAACTAAGATGGCGGACGCTCTGTTGCCAAGTCACACACATGATTTTTTTATTATCAAGAAAATCACATGAAAACACTACACTTGATGGAAATCAACTTCGAAATCTATTAAAATCTACACATAAATATACTTTAGTGATATTATGTAGCTATAATTTAAATATTTCTTAAAAACACAAACAAAAGAAGCTTGTATGTAACCTTGGCAACACAGCTGGGTTTCACGAGCATGCGCGCTTCATACAACTATTAGCGGTGGATTCAAATATTTAAATTATACAGTAATCTAAATTAAAAAATAATCTATAAACATTAATCTTCCCCGACGACTTCTTTGATTTCATCATCTGTATCAATCTTCACGCTGGGTTTTGTTAAATTGGGCACTAATGAAGTAACTGGTATGTTTAACCCTCGAGCCAGGGCATCCAGAAGATCTTTATTCACATAATAAGTAATCGGAGTCTGTGTAGTTGACGCTAGAATCTGTCTCAACTCTAGAAAGAATTGTTTTGCGTCAGTAAAATGCTCAGTTTTCACTGCCATCTGAATCATTAACGCGTAAATATCGCCTAGACGTACTGACGTTTCCAATTCATTACCCCCACTGCTAATCAGCAACTTACATTGCTGTAGGCCTAGATTATAATCGCCTCTCTCAAACAGTCTCTTGATATCAACAAAACGTTTCACTGCAGTTAATTGTTGTTGAATTATCTCTGCCGCTCTTCTATGGGCAATCTCGTCTGTAGGGTTTGGTACTTTAGCTAACGCCCTCTGTCCATCTGTCAAAGCCCCTAGAGCTTTCTCATAATTCTGGAACTCGTCAATCTCCACATGTGCACAAGCGACATAGAAATTCGACAGTAGGTGCAGAGCTTTTCCTTTGGAATAGAATGTGATGATGTTTTTGAGAATCTCCGGCTGGTTCTGCCAGTCTAGAGATTGCAGATAATTCGCCGCCATTATGTAAATGTCTCGTTGACGAGACACACCAGCAAAAAACACAATTTTCTCTGTGTCACCCGATTTTAAGAGAGCTTTCATTGCTTTGACCTTGTCCCCAGCTTGTGTATACTTCTTCGTAGCCATGTGGTAATTGCCTTGAGTTAGTAAAGTATCCGCTAGATTCTCTAATATTCGAATTCGTAAATCGTCAGACACTTCGTCCTTATCCGGAGTTAATTTCTCGACTAACTCTTCTGTTAATTGCACATTGTGTTCTAGACAAGTATCGATAGCGTCTGAATATTTCTTCCCAATTGCAAACAAGTCTACGGCTTTGTCGTACTGTTCATTCGTAATGAAATACTCGGCGCATTTTTTGATCAATGCCGGATCTGAGTCGGCGTCTAAATCTGTAGCTATTTGTTGTAAAGTGTCGAATTGCCGAGTTTTGAAGGCTAGATCGAGAGCTTTGTGTAACATGCCTGCACGGTGATACAACATAATCGCTTTTTCTAGAGACCCGACTTCTTCGAAGTACCTAGCGCATTCTAATTTCTCGCGATTCATTGCTACCATCCCGATGTTCCACAGTTCGTCCGCCATGTGGTGTTCTTTGCATAGACGTACAGCGTTGCTGTAGGCATTCGCGCGGGTGAAGAATGCCACGGCGTTTTCGATATTCCCTGCGGATTCGTAATGTCCAGCCATGTGGTAAAACGCGGCTTTGTCGTTACCACTACGAGCTAACTCAGACGCGCGGGGTTCATCTCCTAAGAAGCATAGAACACGTACCTGGGAGTAGATATCGTTAGCCTTGGCGTAGATTTGCAGAGCTGTGACCATATCTCCCTCGGATTCTGTGTACTGGCCCCACCATTTTAATAAATCCCTAGAAAAAACACCAAATTTGTAGATACTTTATGTATGCTTATATACACAGAACTATCTATAGACAAATTTGCGGAGGTTGAATAGGGATTATTAGGCTTTTCATTATTCTCATCTCTAATTATGACTGTTTAGTCGAAACCGGTAGGTTTATATAATAAAATATACAGTAGAAATCGTTTATAACGACAATGGAGGGACTGGTTAATTGTGGGCGTTATAAGCGGTGGTCGTTATACGCGGATCGGGTTTTGGGAGTCAATATATATACACAACATTAATTTCTGCCTTATTTTATTTACTACAAATAAACAAAAGAC
>JAODVP010092106.1:0-12139 GCA_025400035.1 Tetradonia laticeps
ATAGTACATATGTGCATACACATATCTCATCGCTATTGGAAAATAAATAAATGAAAAGGTAAATAATCTGTTAGTCGCGTTGAATAACAAATACATTTTCAAAGGCAAAACTTTGTTTTTCTTCTGTACAATTTGAGCCTGAATATGCCTGAAAATGAAAGCCACCAAATGAATTAAGGACAATTTTACTATTCAGCATGTTGAACCAAGTGCCCCGATTCTGCGTACACTATCACTGATGATTTAAAACGTGACTTAATTATATAAATACACATCAACATGAAAACGCGGCATTCACGACGTGTAACATGATGATTTGAATTAATTACAAGATCAAGATAATACAGAGCCTGAAGACTATCCATTTCTTAATTCTTAAGTAATCACTTCGTTGAATACAAATGCGTAGGTATAAATTTTGTCTACAGTTTCGAAGTTAGTCTTTGGGATTCTAACATGAATTAATGGAAGAATCATGTAAGTTTTAAACACTATGTGAAAATGATAAATCATGTGTTGAGCAAAGTGTTAAAAGGCGCTCGTAATTAGCTTTCCATGATTTAAAGACTATTAGAAATACTATCCAAATATACTATAACGTTAACTATGACGTGACAATACTGTTTAAATCAATATTTACTACTTTGGAATAATCCAATGCGTTCATTCATATTGAAAACGTCGTAGATATCGCGCATGCACGGCTTAATACGACATTTGACAATACATAATATGCAATACGCAAAACTATTGGGGGCCAAGAAATGTTATTCCAAAGTAATCTGACCCCGTAGTACGAAGTATTTTCATGTTGTTTCATGTTAAACCTGAAAATATGCTACATCATGATATCTAGATTAGGTAATAGTCTATGATTCATGAATAATAAACACAAATATACAGGGGGGGTCGCAACTCTATCAACAAACTTCCACAGCATGATCAGGGAAGTTTTTTTGAATATTTTAATATCAGGAATGCATGGAGCCCGATGGTTCCTTGCGGAGTTATTCAACTTGTTGTTCTGTAATTGCACAATTCTGCCCAAAAAGAAATTGCTTGGCAACGAGTCTTAGGAGACCATATCTTCAAATTACTCAGTGTGGATCCCCGATCAACCTCTGAAAGTGTATTGGTCGGGTTCATGTATTATATGAAAATTCTCTATGGTGCAATTCTACGCAATAATAAATAGAAACAACTCCGGAAGAAGGCGCGAGGGACCATATGTTCCTAATATCAAATAGTCAGGGAATGTTCCTGAACAGGTGTTAAAAGTTTGCTGCTCGACCTGGTTCCAAAAAAGAATCCCTTTGTCACAAATCAATACAAGAACATAGGTTCCTCATATCACAATACTCAGAAATCATCCCTGATCAGCTAGTTGTTGGTTAGTAGAGTTCTGACTCACCCTGTAGAACATATGCCTTGAATTCGCAATTGATCATCCGTAAATAAGTAATGACGATTATATCTGCGTCACCTTTAACTTTGAAAGTAATGCAATCAATGTAAACAAGTGTAAGTGTATGTAGCTCATTTTAAATAATAATAGTCAATAAATATTCATTAACTGATTTGACGCACTAATGACGAATAATATATTTTTCAATATCTATTTTCCTTTGATATGTATTATACATATTTCCAGTATAATGAAATGACAAATGACAAAGAATGTGCTATAAAGGAAGAGTATAAGATGACATGAATGCAAATAAAGTTACTACTTTATTTGTAGACAAAACATTGGATTATCGAGCAGCAAGTTCTTTAATATTTGAACTATTTATAGTATTTACAAATGCCATAAAGTGCTAATGTTTATACATAAGCATACTATAAACTAGACACTCATAGCAAATGATCTCTAAATAAAGAAGATGATAAAAAGCAAAAGCAAATACTACTGTATTTGCATTTATCTAGCAAACAACAAATAAACATGCTGATGTATGCTGGAAAGCTTTTTATATATTCATATGTATTACTTTATTTAATCAGAATTTGATAAACAGTTAATAAAACTGCACACAGAAAAACTTCATGCGGTCTTCACTGTATACAATAAAAGAAAAAGGAAGAAAGAAATTATTGTGGACATGCCAATGAAATTAATTTAATACAGCATGCCTTCAACAACATCGCAACAAATTGCTCTTGATTATAGATGTGTTATTGTTGACCCCTGTGTATAAAAATAATTATCTATAATCGGACAGAATATAAGGAGACGCAATTTGTCGCTTAATTCAATTCACTTCCTATTATTCGACTTAACGTACTAAATATACATAACAAAATGTTGCTCCCTATAGTATCATCTATAGTTATAATATTCCTACTGTATCTTCTATGGAGACGCCACATTAACAAACAGATGCATGGATTAGATAGCCTTCAAGGACCCACCATATATCCGTTTCTTGGATGCGTTACAGAATATTTACCAATTTCAAGTATGTAAACAAAATAAGTTTTTATATATTTTTTTTTCTATATCATCTTGTAATAATTTAGCATCAATGAAGAGAGTTGGAGAACTCACCAACATATATGGTAATAACTACAAATTTGCCATACCCTGGGGAGCAGGAGTCGTGTCCACAGATCCCGAATTTGCCGAGCACGTCTTCACTTCAACTGATACAATCAATAAAAGTATGCTATACACCTTCTTCAAACCCTGGTTAGGCGATGGTCTGTTGATAAGCAACTCAGAGAAATGGCGAATTAGACGGAAAATGATTACTCCCACATTTCATTTCAAAATCCTGGATCAATTCCTGATGGTCTTCAACCAGAATAACGATATTTTGGAGCAACAATTGCAGAAAGCCATAGATCAAAATGGACCAAACGTAAATATTGCACGCTTTATTGCTTTAGCTGCTATGGACAATATTATTGAGACTGCAATGGGTACTAGAATGAACGCTCAGGTAAACGATCAGTCAGACTTTGTCTGGGCTACAAAGTATATGACAACAAAAGTTTGTGAGCTGATGCTGAATATAGTGCCCAACATCAAACCACTCTATATATTAACGCCTGGGTATTGGCAGGAAAGAAAAGCTCTTAAAATTTTAAAAAATTACACCATGTCTTTGATTAAAAGCAAACGAGAGGCTTTATTAGCTAATCAGAACACAATTAACAACAAGAGCATGTCAGTTGATATGGATGAAAGCTTTGGCATCAAAAAGAAAATTGCATTTTTGGATCTCCTTCTGCAAGCTACAGTCGATGGTAAACCCTTAAGCGATGAAGATATCCAAGAAGAAGTAGACACATTTATGTTCGAAGGACACGATACTGTTAGTGGCGCAATCTCATTCTGTTTATTGTGTATAGCTGAAAATCCCGAGATGCAAAGCAAAATTATAGAAGAACAACGTTCCATTTTCGGGGATAACCTCAATGGAAATGTGACCAGCGAAGATTTGAAAGATATGGTATATCTTGATTTAGTTATCAAAGAAGCTCTGAGATTGTTTCCATCTGTGCCAATGATTAGCCGTGAAGTCACAAAAAGTTTTACTTTCAAAGACTTGCAAATACCTACTGGAATGCCATTGGTATTGCTTATTCGAAACATGCACATGGACCCAGCGAACTTCCCAAATCCGACGGAATTTAGACCGGAACGTTTTCTTCCAGAGGAACAAAGTAAACGCCATCCCTTTGCATATGTGCCATTTAGTGCTGGGCACAGAAATTGTATTGGTCAGAAATTCGCAATGATGGAGCTAAAGAGTACTATAAGTAAAGTTTGCAGACATTTCCGGCTAGGCACTACAAGTCCGCCGCACAAATGTTACATTCCTACGTCAGTGGTAATGAATTCACACAATGGAGTTCATATTACTATGGTGAGACGAGAATGGGCCAATAACATCTAAATTTGTGGCCAGCAAGTTATTAAAACCCCCTTGGTTTCTGAGTGTTCATTTCATATCTTAATATATTCTAAGTTATTATAATTTAAACATTATTTTATTGTATGTATATAGATATGTTTAAGATATTGTAGCTTATAGGAGCATTTAATATTGTGATTAGTAATTTTTTATAATAATTTTATCTATTATTTATATACTTAATTTAATGAGAATCTGTAGAAAACTGTATCATGATGGACAGAATAATAAGATTATATTGTTGAATGAAAACATAGGTTTACTTCTTGTTCATACCAATAACACTGTATCCATTTTGAGGGAACGACTGATTTGCGTCGGATCAGCCAAAATGATTTAGATTCAGAAAAATTTGTAGAATATTTTGTGAATAAAGTTAGATGTAGGTAAGATTCCAGTTTTTCAGAATTAATTAATGAAAGAAATGCGCTTTATATGCGCATTTTTATTACTAGATCGTTCCCGCATCATACTCTATCAAAAATTTATGACTTCGTAAGTTCTGCAAGGAATCTAGTTTATTTAATACATAAATAATAAACCCGATGCTAATGCCTTTTCACCACTTCTCTCGATCTTAAAAAATGTTGCAATTTCAGTACTGCTTTTATAGTATCTCTGGTAGACTCTAGATAATTGTAACTCTCGAAGTTTCTCGGGCAGAACTCTTTGCTATTCGAAGTTACGCAGTAAGTATGTGCAAATGTATTCCTGTAGAATAGGAAAAAACCTCACATCTGGATGCATATTTTGTCTACCTCCATAAAAACACGGAAAATACTGAATATAGGGAATTTCTCGTCCAAACGATAATTGGAATTCAAATTACAAAGAAAAGATGGGAGTGATCGGGACTCGAACACTCCAATACTTTTCTTTGTAATTTGAATTCCAATTATCGTTTGGACGAGAAATCCCCTATATTCTTTATTCTAAAGCATGGGTCTTCAACCCGCGGCCCGCGGGCCGCATGCGCCCCGAGTATTATACATTTTTATTATAGAAATTAGAATTGAAGTATGTATAACTTTCCAACCATGTATTAAAAGAAAAATTCCATGATATTCTGTTTATTGTATTCAAAGATGAAAACTCTTAAATCGAGAGAGAACTCGACTCAGTAACAAATATATGAGACATTCTTTTACAAGCGGAACGATTTTTGACCGACCCATTTCCAATTTACTTCTTAATTTTTTTAAGTAAGCCTTTGTTTGAAAACTATGCATTTTGGAAATTTTCAAATTGTGTGTCTCAAACTGTGCCATGGTCATTTTCAAATCGCCATATCTCCGGTAAAGGAAATCGCAAAGTTATGTTCTTTTTTACATTTTAAAGTGGCAAGCGACTTAATTTTGTTGTAATTATTTCTCGTAAGTTAAATTGTTAAGTTATCGTTAATAATAGCAATTTAGCGTTTAAAATGTAATTTTATTATTAATCTATTGAATTTACATAGAATAGGCATGTTTTATACCTATATTTATGCCAAAGATGTGTTATATGACTTTTTATGCAAATGTGTCCGTGTTTTTGCCCAGAAAATGTGTTTCTTTATAAATTTGTATAAATGTTCGTTCATCAAAGTGTGTTTTCCTAATAATGCGATTTGAAGTGCTAAAATATTAAACTTATGAAAAAACTGCTAGCGGCCCGCTGGTGATTCTATTTGTTGCAATGCGACACTAAAAGGTTGAAGACCACTGTTCTAAAGCATTAGTCCAAAATACAAAATTCAAAATGATTATTCATTCAAAATTTAGTGTGAATCGGTTCGACTAAAATGTAAACAATGTTTCGTATGTAAACATTAGTTAGGTGCGCTCGCATATGATGGAAGATATTTCCGAATTGCGAGTCAGATACTACTACGGGAATTTAAGTTACAATGATTACAGGGAGTGATGGTCTAATGGTTAGGGAGGTCAACCGGCAATTGACAGATTCGGTGTTCGAGTCCCGATCACTCCAATTCTTTTCCTTGAAATTTGAATTCCAATTATCGTTTGGATGAGAAATCCCCTATATTCTTTATTCTAAAGCATTAGTCCAAAATTCCTTACAAATTCAAAATGATTATTCGTTCAAAATTTAAGGAAAATACTGTTGGAGGGAATGTACCAGCAGGAAGACAACAAACTACCAGTTATGAACTTTCCTGCATTCAAAAGGTGGTGACGGTACCGTAAGTTGAAGGGTTATGAACCCCATAATATTTTTACTACCGGCATTGTTTCCTAAGACTCTCAGTAATAGCAACATATATGTATCCCGCCTAATAAATCGAAGCACTATTAATAATTCAAAAATGTTGGCAATTAGAAATTATTCGCAGTTGCCATCAATTTCAAATTATCGAGAGTACACTGTATTTATTCACATTTTAGATAAATGAAAAATTCCTCTTCGTAATACATACAATCATGCGAACCAATATAACTGCACAATAATTTCATAGAAATGCTAACGAAGAGTTGAAATTACAAAATATAGGTTTGCCAACGCGAAGTTCGAAATAAGTCGTTATTATAAGAACCAGCAAATACAAGATTTTGTTTCTTTACTTAGAAATAGCGCTAACTCTATTAGATAGGAAACGCAAGATGAATTCTAGTAGAAGGAATTTCTATTTTATAGCTATGTTAGTGTTAATTTATCGAAGCGAACAAGTAAATACAATTAACTCTTGGTACATTACTGTAAGGACTAAAAACAGGGAAAATCTGCCAATTCACACTTTCTAGGTATGTTTATTTTAAAACGTTCCACGAATGTAATTAATTGTGCGTAATGTACAACAACACGAAGATTCCGATATCAATCGTTATTCATATTATAGGTAATTGAATTATACTAGAATTACAATAATATCATAAATATTAACTCTAGAAGAATTCGTTTTGTAATTTGTTCTTTAACGAGTTTAGTTGTCCTTATGCTACAAACATGCATTCCACAAACTTGTAAACCTGATTAAGAGACAAGACCATACAACACATAAAATTTCGTATAAACCTTAGTTTTGTTTATTGCTTAAGTCATAATTAAAATCATTACTGCATACGTTGATTTATGTACGCGTATAATTGATAATCACATCTTCAAATATCATTGACACCGCCGATGTAACAGACAATATAATCCACTACGTCTAACATGAACAATTATAGTTTTTACGCAATGCAATGAAGAGGAGTAAGAGATCACGTATTTACCTTGCTGCAATATGTATCTACTAATGTAAATATTAAAGGCTTTGCAGAATATGCAAAATTATGATTCAAAAAATATCTTGTTGTTGAATAAATTTAATGTTGTTCCAAACCCATAAGTGCGTCAAGATAGCATGCAAAAAAATGCTGTCCGAAATCAGCAAGCGGGCTCATTTATCAAAAATTTAATTCCGTTACTTCTGCACGTCTTCAACGACGCAGTGGAGAAAGTGCAACCGGTTGAGACTAAGTGAAGAAGATACATTATCAGTGGGAAAAGATAAAATAATTGGCCAAAGTAAAAAATATCAATGAAATGCATTTAATTCACTTAAAGGTCACTCATCATTTTGTTAACTAATTAAAGTCCTCATGTTCAACGATGAGTGAAAAACGATTGCGGCGTGTATTCCATCTTCTTTCTTGACACATCTTAACTAAGAAAAATGTAAATGATGTCAAAGTTTAAACACTTCTCTTAATCAATCAAACACAGCAAAGCCAGATCTTCATCAGGAATTATAATTAATATTGTAATAGTTAATGCAATCTAAGTAGATACAAACGATCAGATGTATCATTCATTACACGCGGAGAAAGTACAATCGATTTTCATTACACACCCGCATCCTACAGTAACCTTATCCGCCAAGTTAACAAACTAGGAACTTGGGAGTTTATATAAACATCAACTTTAATATGTAAATTTAATTGTAAGCGGTGTACGTGAAATAAAAATGTCACATGCTAAATATGCAAGGTTGGTTTAAATTAAAGATACAAAATATAGAAACAAACTAAATTGTTACTAAGTATATAATCATATATATACGAGTACATATTTGCGTGTAGAGAAAATTCCAAAAACTGCTATCGCTTTCTACCAGACATGGAGACAAATTAGTCACTATAATTGGCAACACTCGATGCGCCGATTATCGTAATTTATGCTAATTCAAAGTGGAAACAAAACTTGACTGTAGGTAATTGCACTGCAATTCGTGTCACTACAAAAATGCAAAGTAAGAAACATGCTAATATTCCTACCTACAAAACAAAACAATCCAGCGAAACACTTGGTCAACAACCAATAATGTCTATTAATATTCACTGTAACTATATAATTCATAACCATAAAATTAATATTACAAATAATTAACATTTCACCATTCATGTCGATAATTCACAAGTACCTATCAATACATATATAGCATTTATTGACAATTGATCCGCA
This sequence comes from Tetradonia laticeps, assembly GCA_025400035.1. Classification (NCBI taxonomy): domain Eukaryota; kingdom Metazoa; phylum Arthropoda; class Insecta; order Coleoptera; family Staphylinidae; genus Tetradonia; species Tetradonia laticeps. The sequence goes on from JAODVP010092106.1 coordinate 8,367, forward strand.
ACTCACCTGCAATATTACAAAATTATACAACCATTGCATCAATTAATAAACGCGATTGTCAAATGTCGACGTGTACTTGCACATCTCTATATGAATCTTAATAAACTTTGCATTATATTATGTACATTGCAACAAAGGTACTTTCACACCGCAGGTGAATTTTTAAAAATTGGAAACATACAAGAATCACGTATTGCCTCTCGACGAGTTATCGATGAGTAGTTTGCGTAATTTCTCAATATGCAAACTTAAAAACCTAAAAATATTGAAGCGGTGGGTTTATAGACAGGTTTATAATATTTTAATACATTGAAAATATCATCAATACCAGTACATTTATAAGCTTATATGTACCAACATTGTCGTCCGGTTTAAATAGAAAATTAGGTCGTAGTTTCCTGACTGTTCGTGCCCTCATTTTCCGACTTTCCACAAGTTCCCTCATAGCTATTTGCAATCGGATGAAAAATTACCCAGAGCGACGTGTTGTTATTCGTCGTTTGGCAGACACTGTGGCAGACATGGGAGAAAAATATTCACCGGATGTTGCGATAAAATAGCAGATGCGAAGGTGAACACTCACTGTACTAAGTGTTTATTGGAAAGCTACGAATCGATAATAGGACAAATTGAGAGAACTTCACGGTAATTGAATAATAAATAAAAATATTAGATCGTCCACGTCAAATCGTGTAAAACTGGAAATATATCCAAATCGGTATATCCCTATACTTAAATCTTTTTATGTAATCAGGAAGTACATAAGACACATCATAAAATAACATGCATTGGTTGCAAATAGCAGGTTCTACCGCCACAAATTACATTTTCTCCGCTAGAGAAAATGTAAAGGTAAAGTGTTGAATGATGGTGCGATATGGTGGTTCTACACTATTCGCGGATCAATCAAACCAAAGAAAGGTGGATGTGTCACGACTACACCAAGAAGAACCTTATAGACAATCGTCTTGAAAGCCGAAGCTATTGATGAACATATTACGGATGTCTTTTTGGAAAAACAAAAATATGCCAAAATTTTTTCAATCGAACATAAAAAAATCTATTGAAAATTTTATCGTAAATCAATAATCCACGTCTTGTAAATGCAGTGTGTCTGTCATTTCGTCGCTATAAATCAATTCTTCTATAAATCCATCTCAATTTTCACCGAATCTCGTTAATAACCCATAAAAACTAATAACTTACTGAAATGAATATTACCTTACCCTATTAAATTTGCTTCCAGGAGTATATGAGGACGTAAAACCCCGAAATGCAGGAAGCAGTGAAAAGCGACGGAAATTACGATAGCATTAGCAATTTGCTAGCAGCGGCAGCACTCAGCTCTGCGCTCGTTGAAGACGGTGGTGATTTAATTAAAACTTTTTCTGAGACTCTAACGACTGCGTGGGGGAAAGCCGCGGATGGAAAAGCTCACACAAGGACACGGAACCTTTTGTCAAATTGGAAACTTGTACTAAATCAGAAAGAAATTATTATCACATTTGCATATCTTTCTATGCCATACCAGTTTCGGAGTCTTTTCTTTTCTGAGTCATTGATACTAATATGATGTAAAAGTTATAGTATTCAACTTAAACCTTATTCTCCATAAAACTTGTAACTATTAGACAAAAAGCAAAGATGGTGGCAGTCGCGGTCACTGTAAATATGGACTTTGAAAGTTATTTGCGCTTCAAACTACTCTTCTTCTTTGGTTCGAGGTTGCTATCGCATTGAGAAACCGCAAGAACAAGCACACGAGCCGTGTTCGTAATATATTGGATTCATTACATTCCGCACGACTGTTCACGCTGCCGAAGTAAATCAAGTCAACCTAAATTAGTTAGAAAGAATATAAGACAGAACGCGAAAGAAACTGATAACATTGTTAATTCTTAACAATAATAGCTGTTTTTGGTAATGTTTTAATAAGAAATTGCACCTTGGGGCCGAAGTATAATCTCTAAACCTTTAGTTTACTTCTAAAGGTTCGTGCAAACATGCTCCATAAACAAAATGAAGAACTGAACGATTGTACAGTGGAACTCCGCTAATCCGCCACCCGTAAACCATTCCCGTAGCGCAGATCTGCTGATATTTTGAATGCGAGGCATAGCCGCTAGAGCCCTACGCTGTGAACTGAATCAAGAAAATATTACCCAGGTTTTCCAAAAGTAATATATTATTTTGCAAACTTTTCATTTTGCTTGCAAATGGTTATATTATAGTATACAATACAGTCTTTTAAGCGCATAACAATGAAAAAGGGCGTGCTCTATACATAACTCCGGTTAAACCGTCCTTTTTGCCGTGCCGCTCTAACCCTTGGTCCCGTATGAGTTGGATTAGAGAGGTTTACTGTATATCCATACTCCAACGAACTTGCTGGCGAACCAGGGTATAGGTTGATTCAGATGCATGACGAGTTTGCCCAGTTTGGTTCCACACCTTGACACAGCAGACGGTGTAGTTTAGAAACGTTTGCTTCGACGTTTGATTCGATTTGTGGAGCGGGGGATGTGTGGACGCAGTTTCGGAAATAGATTAGACATCGTAAAACGTATTAAACAACGTCTACAAGATAATAGTATGTTGTATTTATTTATGTGCAAAATTGTTCTTGTAGTGCTTTTCCCCATTCTTTTTACGCTAATCTAACCTACCCTTACTAACGCTTCAACGCGACACCCAAGTAATTAACTTCATGTCTATAGTATATTTATGTAATTTATTTATAAAATTCAATTCAAAATTGTTTTTCTATTGTTTTTCCGCGTTGCTGGGATATCGCCACTATATTAAATAAATTCTATCAGTACGGGGCGCTGCAAAAAGCAGCTGAGGTTATGAGTTGCTTATGTAAAATTCAACAGATTTTTAACTCCCTGAATAAAATTTGTCATTCTGCACAGATTAATTGAACCCAGTTTGCCTCACCGTGTAATTGCGACTTGGATGTCCAGTGTTATAAACTCTCCAGGGAGGTGCCTATCATTTATTCCCGGGGGTTTGAAAATTGACACAAATTATGAGACCCTACTAAAATTTATAAGCCGATGGCCGTCGATCATGAAATTTGACCTGGGTATTAAAGGGATATTTGATGAACATGAAAATTGACGCACCGAGCCAAGGTGAAAACAATTGGAAAACTTCAATAAATTACAACTTTTAAAAATATTCTAAGTTATTTCGAGGACATAGGATGTCACAGAGCATGATAATTTGGAATATTTTAAAAAGTTGTAATTTGATTAAATTTTCTATCTCGGCTCCAGGATCGGAACCCGCTAACTTGCGTTTCAAACTCACTCACTCAAACCTTTTAGATACCAAGCTCGGTAAAAGTGTATATCCTTTGAAAACATATATTTCATTTAACCTCAAAGAATTCTAATCCCTTTCTAAGTCGTTTGGCCAGTGGCGACTATTTTCGACTTGATCAGGCTAAAAAGATTTTAATATGTTCGACTCTTGCATAACCGAATACCGACCTAACCAAACCTGTAAACGCTTGTGCCATTTTCGAGTATTGTGCGCTTGACAATCTCTTAACATGTGTGTCAAATTTCATGGTCGTCACTAGGGCCATTTTCTCGCACATTTTTCTTATTGCGGTCGCCTCTCGAAAATATGCTAATTTTGTGTCAATTTTCATGGCACCCTTTATTCCATCTTTACAGGTACGCATTACAAAATAAGACACAGTATAACACAGCAAAAATTAAGTAACGATGCAAATGGTGTCGAAACTGTAACTGACTATTTGA
>JAODVP010092117.1:0-12139 GCA_025400035.1 Tetradonia laticeps
TGTATTTCTGGTTAATCTAGAGGCGCAAGCGAAAGGAAATTGGAATTGTATAATCTCAATGTCACGAAACGTCAAAAATCTTCCCGAAAAAGCTTAGGGGCTGTCCTGAAAGGCATTTGACAGTAATTTTAGTACTTATTTATTTAGTTATTAGTAATTCTAGTAATTTTAGTAATTTTAGTAATTTTAGTAATTTTAGTAATTTAGTAATTTTAGTAATTTAGTAATTTTAGTAATTTAGTAATTTTATAATTCGTCCTATTATTACAACCGTTCATCATCCTTCATAAGCACGCCATTTTTGAAGATGGTAACCAAAAATTATTAACTCATTTTTGTATCACATGCACCTCTACCCTTTTTAAAAACCCTTCACTCCCTCCCCAGAGCATTGGGGATATCCCAAACTGAAATTTTTAAACTCCTTCCGCATTTACTTCATAATACGTTCAGTATGACATCATTGAAGATCATCCATTAAAGGTCACACCCTAATCTAACTTAACATCAGAAAATTCTAATCTAAGATGCTAAGCCCCCAAAGGGCTTAGGCTGAAATGACCCCAGACAACTTTGGGATTTTTAAATCCTTTCCCTCCTCAGCCCCATCCTTCAAATTTTGAACTTTCCTGCCGCTCTTGCTTTACATTACCTGCAATGTGATATCATTGGACATTCCTTGAGGCCACAACCTAACCTAAACTAACCTTAGCTTCCCCAAAGAGCTGAAATGACCTCAGATAACCTTTTTACAACTTTTAAACTCCCCTATTATGTCTAACCACTCTCCCACACATGATAACAATCATTTTTGAAGATGGTAAAGAAAAATACATTTCATCATTTTAAAACGCCTCCTTCCTGTAAAGACCATATCCTAAAATGACGTCCCTTTCACGTTCCCTTAGTTCACAATACATTTGGCATGACATCTTCTAAAGACATTCTTAATCTAACCTAATATATCCTAACATAATCTAATATAATCTATGCTACATGGGTTGCATTGTGTTTACTTGTAAAGTTTATTACAATCCTGCACTCTTCTCACGACGGCAATACGTGTAAACCGTGAATAACGCGTAAAACTAGCTAAAGCAAAGTAGTCAAGCTAAGAAAGAATAGAATCACGTTCGCAGGTAACGAGGATGTGCGCTGCAACACTTCATCCACTCGTGTTCAACCCGCACTAGCGCCCCTGGTGTCGTAAAGTTGTTTATAACGAGACGCGCGTGGCACGTGGAGCAGGCCGCAGGTTGCAGGTTGCAGCAAAGCGTTAAAACTTTAAACACTTGAAGCATCTGAAAGTTTGGCTGTAAAAGTCCACGTGCAAACGAGCATGTGAACATAGGTAGATGTTATCTTCTGCAGCTCTTTTTATTAAAAAACTTTTTTTGAATTTAATGGACTGAACGAACGCACTCTGGGACAAGAATAACACAAAAACATTATTTGCAGATAAGACTCTATACTTGCCTAGTATTATATGGTTGTATGCCAAATTCGCCTCCAACCTCACCCTAACATTCCGCAACCCTTAACCCGTAACCTACATAACCTCCGCTTGTTGGCGTCTGCTCGCATTGGCGTAGGCAGCCAATATTACACAGCATTACCGTCGCTATTATAAAACGAACGTTGTACATATTTCACCGCCCCCAGCCCATCTCGCTGCCGTTGCTGTTTCCAGCGCAGCGGAAAATGCGTCCCCATCGCTATCTTTGTATATTATACCGCATTGAGTCAACATGGCCGCTATTATAACTGCAATTTAAAAACAACTAATATCCAGGGTTGGATTTATTCTATTATAATAAAAAATAAAAACACATGTTTAACGTTGCTTGTTTTAAGAGTGATAGTTAAATGTCTACATACGAAATCCCATCCTAGGATTAGAAGAGGTCCACCAAATCATAAAAACGTAGCTTCATAGAACGTCTATTAGTCGACGGTTTTATCGCTCGAACTGCCGGTATTACTCGACCTTTCCTCTTGCCGTCCCTGGTGAGGCGGCAGCAACGCGGGCGTTCATCCCGTCATCCGGCGCGAGCATACACAAACTCTGCAAGTTGGTAGCGTGCCGCCGCCGTTTCACGGAAGGAAGCAATCGTTCGCCCGACAACAGAAAGGTCTGTTGGGTGTGTGGGGTCTGTTGGGCGGAATGTAGAACAAGCAGTAAGTGTCTCCGTTTTATGGACCGTTGCGCCGCATCCGCACATCCGACGACGATTGCGAGGTTGCAACAATTTTCAGGCAGCGAGGCCGAAAACAAGAATATCCACCTCCCCCAACCAATTCTACTCCGTCTAATGCAGTCTAAACTTTATGGTATTACACAAGGACAGAAGTTTAGCTGATAAAGTTACTGATTGGATATAATTAATCAAAATCTCGGTTGAAACTATTTCTTGGGGAAACAATAAAAATAAAATCGCAAATGGTCGGCTAGTCCTGCTTTTTTAATATGTTATTGATTATGTTTACAAGATATTAAAAAATCAGACCCTGTCGACCATTTGCCATTTTATCCATGTTTAATGCGCTTATTGAGCCGCCTAACTATAGCGTTGGAATTATTCTATCATTGTGTGTTTTGTTCAGGGACAAAAACTTTCGAGGATTTTAGTCCCATTCGCGTATAAATTAATTTAATCAAGCACAACACGCGACACTGTAATATTTTGTCCGCGCGCCTTTTTCATACCAACTTCCGGATTATAAAGAGGGAAATTATTCCATCAACTCACATTCTCCGAACTCACATATTCATACGCGACAAATATCCTTTTATTAGAATACAAATTCCTACTTTTGTCCAAGCGCATCTCTTTTTTGTTGTTCCCTGACAGGATAACGAAGCAGGATGCTTGGGTTTTCCCCGACGGCTTCAAACTTTTTTTAATATGCAGATTACAAACGGGGATATCACGCGAGGATATTAATTCGTTTGCATGCGCCACAAGCAAGATGATAAATGGAAACGAAAGCGCGAGCGAAAAATTAACAGGAAACGAAAACGGACGCGGAGTGAAACGGTTAATTAAAAAATATCAGCAAACACGTGTCATCAAACGTGTGACACGTGAGAATTTTATCAAAGCTGGGAGGAACAAAGCAGTGGGCCATTAAAAATAATATTATATATAAAATTACGGGGCATTTAGTAGAACTGTTAAAAATAGATTTACGGCTTTTCAATTAGACTCTTCTAAAGCCCATTATTTAAATAATAGCTTTTTTACAAGACTTTTCCTCAAAAACTTCTTGGCCGCTATGGTTTGGCAGCGCTCCATCGAGGTTTAGAATCGGCGTCCTTACACTCCTTAGTCCTGCCGGCTGCCAGCGACAGATAAGTGTCGACCGCTACCACCACACCAGCCAACTTCTTTCCCATTTCACCGAAGACTGACTTCGCTATCCGACGTCCCTGTTCGCACACGCTGCTTGTGGACTATCTCCTTTTTGCACTATTATCCTTTTTTTCTAGCCTTTTATTTTCCATTTTTTTCTACACATCTTTTTAGCGTAACATCCTTTAAAGCTTTTCATTTCGTGCATTCGTGCACCTTTCCTAAGGTGTGTAGGTCAATCACTATGTCCGCAGGATCTCCAACAGGATAAAAGGTTTGAAATATAGAGCACGGAATGACGAGGGAGGTTTGGAATTTTCTTCCGCGTTTAGTCAATTCTAAGACTTCTGGCAGGAGTGTATCGCTCACGATGTGGCGGCCATTAGGGCGTGCGAAAGCGCGCTCGGTCGTGTCCTGCAAGGGGGCGGCTATTATCGGTTTGGCGCCGCGAGCGTGTGCATTCGGGCAGACGTGCCAGGAAACAGGAAAAGGGCGATTGTTAAAGTTCACTACACTCAATATCATATCCGAAATTTTTCTCTATTTTACCAAAAATACATTTCGGAAAGTTTCTTTGAAAAAAACTTGGATTTAGGCCTTTGATACTGATCCCAACAATATATTAAAAACCCAGAACGACGTTTTAATGTTTTTATTAACTGTAGATCATTTATATAAATTAAAATTAAACACAATTTCACAGTCCACTTGATCCACTTGACATAAACAACGCATCATTTTTCCTCATTTCGGATTTTCCGGATAACACACCCCACTAACCAGACAGTAAAGCTGTCAGTGTCCTTCCACCAACTGCGTCGATCTGACACCACCCTGGGTGGTATTCATACATTAGTTAAACTCTCCTTCCCCTTGATGATGATTTCGCATCTTGGCACACGAGATGCAAAAACCATTTTCAACTCGTTGAACTTAATGGAAAAATTACATCTTTGGAAGATGAAAACGAGAATTCAAGCCATGCGGGTTTTCCAGCCCGTGGAAAATGCGGCATTATGAGTAAAAACCAGCATGTTTTCGCACACGTCAACCGCCAGTCAGAAGCCAGGCTATGCTGGCATTCGCGCGAAGGGAAAAAACGGCGCCAACCGCAACCGCCCCCACGCCTGCTCGACGCACGCACTATGCACTCTCATCCGGCGCTTCTCCAACATAGTGGAATCGTCTACAAACCTGGCTTTTTTAACACGCGTGTTTGACGCCCTATCCACCGCCGCATTCACAATTCTGGCTATTCTAGCCTGGAACAAAACTGCGGGCTGTTATTCCGCGCGTGAGATACGAGTATGTCTGATCCTGCTTTCATTTGCGCAGCGCAACGCATCCCTTTGAGAGGCGACAAAAAGTAACAATGGGCTAAAAAGAACAACTCGCCGCAGGAATGAGCATAAGTTGTAGGGGGCTGGAAGCAAAGGGTGCTGAAGGGTCTGAAAGGGTGGCAGAGTGTAAAAACCACAATCCCTTTGTAACCAATGCACAACAACGTGACAAACCAACGTTAGCGCCTATTATGTTGTCAAAGCTGACAGCTGTCAAAATTCCTAACCACAAACGGGCGCTAACTGACGTGGACCAAAAATCTCATTTACCGGTGTTTCACTGACAGCACTAAATATCTTGTTCGACTGTCAATTACCTACATCCCTTTGCCCATTGGAATTTATTTAATACTCTCGTCGATTGTACAAAGTGTTCGGTTTGCCGCCCCCTTGTCGTGCCGGAGCGCAATGATTAAGTGCGGTTTCCGTTCGCTTTCTGTACCAATTTCGCCTAAATGTGAATAATTGGTTTGCGCTCTTCCCGACACTGCGCAGTTTCTATAGTCGGTACCCGCACAGACAATTGCCGACGTCGGCGTCGTCATTGCCGCCGCCGTCGAAAGCAGGCCGCTATTCTTAGTAAAAGCGGCGGCGCTAAGGTGGGCGCGAAAGATTAATGATTTCGATATATTACCGAAGATATACGTCTTTGGGATGCCCGAAATTCAGCTTCCTAACAGCCGTGAAATTTAAATTAAGACTTGTATTTTTAGAATGAAGAATATACAGTGTGTCTTAATACATTACAACATTATTTTGAAGTTCCGCGAAGGTTCTTTGATATATAAAACTGGTTGCCAAATGTAAAAGTTTCCTTACCAACAACAGTCAATTGAATAGGTTTTCCATTCACTACAAATCCAAAGGGGTCCTCAGCCTCGCACTGCCATCTACCGTCGTCTTCCAGTCGTACATTGTCGATTAACAGGTTGCCTAGATTATCAACCAGAAAACGATGTCCACTGACGCGTTTGTTGTTGGCGTTATCCTTGAGAATAGTGGCAACAATCTGTCCGTCTTTGAGCCAGATGCTCGTGCTGAAGTTGATGTTGACGGCGCATTCAAGCGTCAGCTTGACGTGTTGGTTGGAGTACAGTTGAATATAGTTCTTTTCGTTGGCTGATGGACTGCCATTATTTGCGTGCGAGTTACTCCGACTGTCAGCTCGGATCGACCGTCTGTGCGTTCCTGTTGAATGACGTGTGTGAGTCTTCGACGATTCCCTCGACACTGGCCAATCTACCGATTCTGCAAACAGAAAGCAGGAATAAATATTTGTTATAGATTAGAAAGCGTTAATAAAACGTGCATTCAGTGACATTTGTAGGGTGCAACTTTCGAATGATTAAAATCAGTAGTGACGCCGAATTTGTTTGTGACAGTAATTAATAACAAATATTTGCTGGTTTGTCTCTATGATTTGGTAATGATTTCCACGACCCGCTGTGCGTTCCGCTTCCGGCTTACGGTGCCACAGTACAATTTCGATTTGTTACCACTGCGTGTGTCATTTGTTTATCCAGAATAAATGTATTTATGTCAATTCTGATGGCGCTTTCATTGGTTTGCGTTAGTGGCGCTTTTAATTCGCGATCCCCGATGCGAAATTTATCGGCGCAGACCCGCATGTCGATATTGATTTAATTATGAAACGAGAATTTATAATATGTGGCGTGCATATTCCCAGAACGTGGAGGCTACATTCACGGCATTCAAATGCGAGCGGCGCGATTGGATTCGCATCAAAATCACAACCTGATTTCCTGCGATTTTCATTTTGACGAATTTTATTGTAATGCGGGCCCGCTTGGCGGCGGTTAAATGCACTGTGATCGCTTCGATTTTAATTTGGCCGGACAACGTCGTGCATTTTCCGCATTCGATGTGCCTGTCGCCGATTGGTCACTTTTTCCAGCAACTGCGGGTAATTCTATCAGTTTCAATTTTAAATCGTCCGAATGCCAAAACGGCAAAAGCTCGTTAATCCCGACCGGCGCGATGCGGAACAGAACGCTTTCCCTCGTGCTCGAGAATATCGGGAAATTTTCACCTCGCTGCATGTGAGCGTTTTGTGTCTTCTTGTTGGGGCGCCGAAATGAATGAGGAATGAGTGATTGTAATCGAACCCGGCTTTGCAATTGCATTTCCACAGTGCTATGCCAAAGCGCATTGCTGCTGCCTATGGGAAATTTGTGGAGAAGCTTACAACGTCAAACGTATTCATAGCAATAGCATGGTTAACAGACGCAGATAGTTGGAGAATATTGGTTTGCTATAGTCTAGTTGTGGGTTCCAAGTAACGAATGGGAATGTGTATGAAAAGCGCATTACATTTTTGAATTAAATGGGAGGATAAACAGCGTAAGGAAGTATAAAACTTTGGACTCAAAATTTGTCAAAAATAATTTCCTTTACTAAGCCTTTGATGACAACCATCTTTTTGCCTTTGCCTCTACCTTCACAGCAACGCTTGAAAAAAAAAAAGAAGTTTCTACGTCCCATCTTGTATTGTGTCGTTCTGCACCTTCTAAACATAAGCAAATCCAAGGTGTTGTGTTAAAGAAAGCTTTATTTTTAATGAAACTTCTTAGGAGGCAATTTCCGTTATTACGCCTTTGATTACAACCATCTCTGCCCTCGTCTATTTCCTTTGAAGTTTATAGGAAAGTTATGAAAAAGGGAAGTTCAACATCTTACCTTACATTTTATATAAACCCAGATCTTTACTGAAAAACTTTAATAGCCGGTAGCTCTGGGTTGCTAGTAAAAAATCCGCTGCAGAGATATATTTTTTAATCTGGTAGTATTCGGGCACAGTCCATAATTACATGAGAAGGTAGAAAATGTACGAAAATGGAAGAGAAAGCAAAACTGTTGGTAGCTGGTAGGGTTTTAATTTGCATTTCATATACATACACCTTCCAAACAAAAGCGCGTTGTGATAGAAAATACTCTCTTTTTAATGACACTTACAATAGCATAGTTTCTGCTGCTTTAATTACAAACATTTTATATATCCAAGCCTTAGTTAGGACCTCGAAGTTCAGTTGTGAATATCCAGTAATGAATGCGAATAGCAAGTCAAAATTACTAGAAGAATATAGAAAATGTAGGAAAATCTAATAGAAAGCGGAACTTTTAATGTGTGAGTATTTGGGTTAGAAAGCATTGTACATACTGGGAAAGCACTTTTAATCCGTCATTAAATATACCTACAAAAAATTATATACTGTGCTATCATAGGTTCTTTTTGGATCATCATTTTAAGACCATAATTTCTTTTTCTACTACAAAATTACTTAATTTTGGTGCCGATTTTAAGTCAGTCCTTATTAATTTAAGAACGTGGTATAATCGCACTTCGAAGAAGTAATCCAACCTGCAAATGTGATCCTAAACACTAAGTCATCACTAGCTCTTCACGTGAAAATCAGGGTTTTCCAAAGCTGGATTCACAAAATTCCAAAAATTACTTTACTTTGGCATCGATTTTAAACTATTTCTTATTAAAGTACCACGTTACTGTCGCAGTTCGAAAGAGAAACTTTACCTTTGCGAAATGAGATCCTAAACATAAAGTCATCATTAGCTGTTCACGTGAATATCAGAATTTTCCAACGCGGTATTCGCAAAATTCGAAGAATTGCTTCACTTTGGCATTGCTTTCAGGTCACTTCTTATTAATTAAAGAAAGCGGTACTATCGCAGTTCGAAAGAGAAACTTTATCTTTGCAACATGAGATCCTAAACACAAAGTCATAATAGCTGTTCTCAAGAAAATCAAGATTTTCCGACGCAGCATTCGCAAAATTCGAAAAATTTGCTTAACTTTCGCATTGATTTTACATTACTTATCATTAGTTTACGAATAAGCTACTATCGCAGTTCAAAGCTCTTTACTTCTGTAAAATTAGCATAATATCGTCAGTACCTGCTCAAGAGAAAATCCGGATTTTAAGATGCATGATAAGCAAAATTTGGCGTCGATTTTAGATCACTTCTTATAAATTTGTAAACGTGGCACTATCACAATTCGAAAGAGCAAGGTTACTTCTAAAAACTGATATCCTAAACATAAAGTTGTGACTAGCTGTTCACGAGAAAATCCGACGATTTTCCGACGCATGATTAGCACAATGCGAAAAATTGCTTAATTTTCAGGTCGGCTTTAGGCCACTTCTAATTAATTTAAGAACGTAATACTATGTAGTTTGAGAGAGCAAATTTACCTCTACAAATGAGATCTCAAGCAAAATGTCATCATTAGCTGTTCTAGAGAAAATCAGAATTTTCCGATGCAAGATTAGCGAACTACGAAAAATTGCTTAATTGCCCCGTTGATTTAAGTCGCTTCTTATTAATTTAAGGACGTGCTACTCGAAAGCGCAACTTTACCTATAGAAAATGAGATTTTAAACATAAAGTCATTATTATTGTACTGTTCTTGAGAAAATCAAGATTTTCCGACGCGGCATGCGCAAAATTCGAAAATTTGCTTAATTTTGGCGTTGATTTTAGATCACTCACCATTAGTTTAAGAACGTGGTACTAGCGCAGTTCGAAACAGCAACTTTACCTCCACAAAATGAGGTATTATGAGCTGTTCACGAGAAAATCAGGTTTACACGACGCGAGATTTGCAAAATTGGAAAAATTGCTTAATTTTGACGTCGGCTTTAGCTCACTTTCTATTAATGTAAGATCGTGGTACTATTACAGTTCGAAGGAGCTACTTTATCACCACAAAATCAGATCCTAAGCACAAAGTCATCGGTTTCTGTTCACGAGAAAACCAGGATTTTCCGACGTATGATTAGCAAAAGTCAAAAAACTGTTTCATTTTGGTGTCGACTTGAGGTCACTTCTTATTGATTTAAGAACGTAATACTATATAAGCTTTTTTAAAGCTTTCTTAAAATTAAAATATGTACTACATAATTTCCGTTACTGTACCTTTGATTACGACCATCTCCACCCACTTCCGCTTCCTACAAAGTTTACACAAAAGTGACCTAAAAACGAAGTTTCCACGCCCCACCTTCAGAGAAAAAAAAACGTATGGGTAATACCTAAAATTCTAGGTTTCTAGTAGAAAATACGAATAGAAAATGCTTCAGGAACTGATTTTAAAAGGCAGTATTATACTGGCGGAAATTGAAAATTACACGAGAAAGTAGAAAATGTCGGAAAATCGAATGGAACTGTTGATGGGAGGTGTAAGAGTTTTCGCGTTACAGAGTATTATACATGCCGGAAAGCTCTTCTAGATAATCATTATATGCATATGGAAACAAAATACACTTTTGCAAGAGATAAATGCATCACAGGTGGAAAGCTGAGAGGAAAAGCTTTCAAAATCTTATAGTCTTAGAGATGACATGTCATATTGGCATCAGAACGTGCAGACTACAAGTTTGTAGAACTAGATTCCAGCAGTACAGCAAGAATAATAGCACAAGGAGTGATGGAAAGCGCCCGCTACATTTTCATTGAGCTAGATACTTGCAACTATGTCTATTCCATCCTTAGCTTGCCTTCACACGCTGCGTTTCTGTTCAGATTAATTATCTTGTTGATTTTTTCACATATATCTTGCTGGCACGGGAATTCTTATTAAATTTTCACCATTTTTAAGCCGCACAAAGACTGAAAGCGCACGCACAGCGCCTGGAAAATAGAATTTCCCGCGCGGAGTATTCAAATGTCGACGAGAAATATTGTTATTGCTCGCATGGAACGAGTTGCGCTATTTTCTTTCATGCACAAAACGTATTACTTCCGAGGTGAGAATTTCTTTCTACCTAATATCATCACACTATCAACTATCAACTTTAAACCAAAGTATCCAGATAGGTATTATGTAGGAATAGATTTAATTATGTAACGGCTCCACAACTAAATGTGAAAGATAAGATAGTAAACGCAAGCATATAATAAATCTGGTAGAGTTGACTTTGGGCCAAATTTTGGTCGCGTTGCTCACGAGTGAAATAAATTTATTAGCTAATGCGGCGAGAAGTTATCTTCAACCCAATCGCTAAAGTAACAAGAGTAATTGTAGGTGAAAAATTTAATAAAAATTCGTCTGTGTAAGAGGAAATTCCCGAATGATATTTTATGTGGACCGTGTATGATTTAATTAACTCGGACAGCCTGACGTCCGGGATGATTAAAATATCTCGAGCGAGAGTTTAGTTTTCCTCCGTCTCATTATCCTTTTTAGGCGGAGGCGGCTGACGCGTGCGGTGTGTGCGATACGGCAATTGCGAAAACGTTGTGTGCGACTGGGGAGCGCTTAATTCTTCTACGCGCTTTGTTTTGTTTCTGAACGCACATGTCGCCATCCGCAACATTTTTCTCCGGGTCCCACGTTCCGACGGTTTTAATTCCAACACGTAGGGTAGGTAAATTAAAACCGCTTTTGAAATAGATACAAAACTGAGATGAAACACTGAGATATGGGATTCCGGGTTTATCTGCTTTATACTTTATCTTTTGGTGTGTTTATATTTTAATTCCACGTTTATTCACATTGGTCACTAAATCTAGATTCTAATTCTATGCTTTATTTATTTCTGAAATGTACGGTGGTCATGTGACAAGTAACAGACAACAAATCCGAGCCACTTCACCGATAACATCGACAGCAGCGGTGAATAACACGCGTAACATGTCTGAAAGTCAATCAACGATTTACATAATAAAATTGCAGATCGACGCAGCCTGCTTTGTGCCGCCTCCCGGCTAGCTTTTGAATAATATTTGAATACGAAATCTGCAACTGAATCTCGCCACTCTCTCATTTCAGTCCTGCATTAACAGAAATATCATCCTTGTTTCTTTTTACAAGCAATTACTTCTTCAAAAATGCACATAATAAAATCAATGTTGGGTATTATTGTAATCTACCGTAAATTAAATGCAAAGTCCAACTCTGTTGTTGTGTAGGCCCGAATTCAGATGGAAGGCGTGAATAACGCCAAAACTCATGAATACGATGCCTGTCGCATTCCAGTCCGCCGCTCCCACCCCGTCGCTGCCGCCCCCCATCACTCTGGCGCACCACCGCTGTCGCACTCATTAATCCGCCGATTGATATACGAGCAGTCGGTATTACACTTGACAGTAAATTGATTGAACACTACACTGCATATTCGATGCGATGTCGATGCCGTCGTTACCACGCTCTTTCCGCTCCACGCTACACTACATTGCAGCCGCCCCTCGCTGATGCTTATCCGCCATTCCCTCTGTTTGCATTTTAGTCTCACATGATATTTACAGATTTTCATTTTTATAATTCAGAGGTTTTTATACATTTATAAAACAAATATAGGCGAGGAACTGTTCATTTTTGGACGGTTTGCTGTTTTTTCTTATATCTTCTAAACTATTCATTTATCCTATACTGATTTTGAAATAGATTTTATTTTCTATAATGTGAGA
>JAODVP010092161.1:0-12126 GCA_025400035.1 Tetradonia laticeps
TGACGGGTGGGCATTTATTGGTTTATTGTCGTTACCCATCAGCACTAAGGCAATTGGACATTCGGAATGTAAAGCAATAATCAGAGGAATGGTAACGAGCCCGAATATATGGAGGGAGGCATTATAATATGACGGGGAACTTATCGGTATTTTGTAAAGGCGCAAAATTTATGATACTGTTCACAGGCCTGGGCAGTGCACTGCATAATTGGAAACTTGGTCATCTCGACCGAAGATCAAAAGCGTTTCCTTGCCTGTTGTAAACATTCGATTCGTACGAATTACTAACCGAACTTTACCCAAAATATAAATGGCCCGACGTAATTTGTATATAAACTCTAATATTTATATAATTTTCTTGAAGGTGGAGGTTAAATTTATCTTCATATCTTTTGTGCATTTTTTATTTTGCGCATCAGTATCTAAAACGCCGCAATGCAGTTTAAACGAAAGCTCGAAAGCTCACACCGCCGTAGACTGCATCGTAAGCAGTTGTTCGCTATTATCCTAGGACCTAGTCGGATAATAATGTACTCTATTCCTGCGACGCCGTTAGAATCCGCTTTGCACATTTTTCGACAACTAATACTGCGGCCGCCGCATTGTCTCTCATTGTTTGGCAGCGGGCGAGGTGTGAGATGGCGTCTCGTCGCCAACTTTATCGTCTTCCTAGTCCTCAGATCCTCTTTTAAAAGAAAAACAACTCGGAGACGCATACGAGCCGAACGAACACAGCGAGAAATTCAATGAATTGCAACCGTTGCGGAACCAATGGCGATGCATTAACGATGAGTTACATTTATTGTCCGGCGGGGCGCACAACCGTGAAATTACATTTTAATCAATCACATTTATCACCAACCATAACCAAACATACCCAAACATGTATGGCTAAGCTAAACTAATTTTACGTACCAAAGGAGGTTATGGCAATTATTGTAGTGTTGGTTGCCTAGCTCAATTTCGTTTTTTGTATAATGTGTGTAATGTTGATAATCAAGGTTGCCTATATTAACTACGTAAAACAGGAATTTATATAGTAAAATGTAGTATTGGTTGCCTATATCAATACGTTGTTTGCGCGGCATTTTCAAAAATTCCAATCACATCTCCACCATTCCGACCACAGAACACGTCGTATGTCGCCACAAATGTACTTTACGAATGTGCTTTACGACATTTGACATTATTTACACACGACGCGAGTTTAACGGCACGAGATGCGCGTTGCGACGATTTGATTTCGCGCAAAAAGCCGAATGTTATTATTGCCGTATAACGGAAACGGCGCGCAACCAGTCGCCGACCACCTTCATCGCCATTTCAACGCATCATCCATTCATCCAGCACATCCACCACTTGCAAACGTAAACCTGTGCACCCCCTTCACTACTCACGCCGCCTCCGTCAACCACTGCGCAGCCAAACGGGTTGCAAACCGTTACAAGCGCCGTTGCAAACTTTGCGTTCGCATCACGGGTTATTCGTTCGTAATAAAAACGTTACGCTCGAACGTTATAAGACGGGCATTATGCTTGATTTAAGCCGATTCGAAGCGCACTGCCATCCACCGCCGCCCCCGCCGCGCGATTTTATATTATACGAGCGCGGCGTGCTCGCTTTTATGGGGCCAGACAGAATAATTCAGCTTCCGCGCGTGTATCGCGCCGGCACACAGCCATCCGCGCCATAACAAAGGTGCTAAGGTTTATTTTAGTTATTTTACACCCACATACGAGTCATAACAAGCACTGCTGAGACTTGCCGGGACCCGCTGTGAGACATTCATTGACTTTAACTTGAACATTACGTTCGTTTCATTCATTCGTTCGGTTCGTTCAGCTCGTTCGTTCAACGACACGCACACGAGCGTTTCTTTTTAATGTCGTAAAGGCGACGAGATGAATAGCACGCGGACGTTAAGACGGACGAGTAAAAGTCGGCGTAAAAATCGTTTTACGGCTGCGTATTTAAGGGATTAATTGCGTACTGCGATCGAGGCGGCTTAAGTAATCAACCGGATGACCAACAAGACTGTAGCATCTGTAGGGAATTGAAGCGATGCTAGTTGTGCTGACTTTCTTCAGTGATACAACTTACTTTTATACAGAGTGCTAACAACTTATACTGAAAAACATGATATTTTGAGTAGTATTCGTTACCCTCTCCTAATATGGCTTTGACGTTAAATTGAGAGCTTTAATACCTTATTACTTTGTTTTATACATTTTATATTAGTACTACCTATATATAATACTTCCTATGTAAATTTTTATCTGCATAGAATTTAATTTCTTACTTTATTTTTTATTAATTTAAATTTAGTTCCGGAAGGTTTGAACCGGAAGCTGCTGAACCGAATACTGAAAATCGTTTTCCGATATCTCCTCTAGTTTTAGGGAAGACACCAAAAATGGATAAATAAAAATTCAAATTATGGATGTTATTGGACCAGATAGCATGTTATATTCTTAGTTAATTAGTTTGAGGCACCACTGTAAACATTTGCGCCTCCACCAAAGTCAGAGTTGAGTAGTTTAAGTTTTTTATTAAAAAGCTTAGCAAAAGTAGCCAAACTTATTTAGTAATACAGCGACTAGAAATTATTACAAAATTTATTAAAGGCTTACCAAGACATCACTTAGACACTACCGGATGTGATTAGAACGATTGGAAAGTGTAAGGGATGAAATGATCTAGATTAAATTCTAATACTACCAGCCTTATTCATAAACGTTCGTTAAATTTGAATAACACTTTAAAAAATGATTAAATATTTTGGGATTCATAAACGCTATTTGGTCTTAATCGTCTATTGAAATTGTTGCTTAAATTAAACAGCGGGCTTATAAAATTTAAAGTAGGCTTACAATTCTTTAAACCATGCTTAAAATTCGTGTATTAATGAACGGTGCTTATAATATGAACTCGTTTTAAATCGTTGGTCGCCCCCTCACTTCATAACTATAGCAAGGAGAAAACATACGGTAATATTTGTAGTTTAAGAACTTGCCCCCTCATTTTAAGCCCTTGCCCTCCTACTACTTATGTCCAATCGCCGCCACTAGTCGAAATCCCTACCAATTTCCATTCTTGAACCTTCTAGAACATTTCACAAAATTCCTGAATCTTCAGCATGTGATCCTCAAGGACCTCAAGTTGTTATAGTGATGTGTATTTACTAAATCGGTTTTTAACTACTAAATGCACATAGTGCATTCAAGCTCAGTTTATCTTTTTGGGCTGACTCTACTAATTAATATCTCACCTCTGTAATTACCCCTGACATTATTTATATAGAGTACGATGGGGGAACGCGGACATAGGGACTATATAGGCGCGTAGTCGTGCAGACAGGTGTTTTAAGCCGGCCCACGAAATTTGAGCGAATATGGATAATTATTATGATAGCTAGACAAATAAACAAAGGAGGCGCTTGCATTCGGGACTCTGAATAATTACACTGTGGTTGCTTTTTCGAAAAAACAAAGTGCGGTCGATTGATTAGTGGTCTAGATCTATTGATAGATCTATTGATACCAAGCTCCCAAGCTCCGCCTTAGCCCCAAATATGATCTCATTGCGGTCATAGGTCGACGTTTTAAGGAAACCATCTATCTAGCCTTGGCTCATTTTTCAATGGTAAATTTTTGTTGGATCTCAACCAATTTTTGAATTAGTTGAATATATCCGACGATTGATTGCCATGCAAATATGTACATAGAGCAGCAGTTCTGTACATTTCCTTCACATCTAGCAATTATAAGTTTTGATTCTTTTAAAGGATTAAAATTCCATGTTTTCTCGCAACTTTGATAAATCACCATGACATTGTTGAGTGAAGTTTGGAAAAATAAGCCATCGCTTAATTGCGAATAAAATTTCAACGTGCTACCTAGGCAGGAAGGGTGTTTTCATTTATGATGACGATTATTTTATGGACAAAATTGCAGATTTTGAAATTTTGGAACTCCGCGAAATTGCAATATGGAAGCATCAAATTTTGCAAACATTTTCGGTCGCATTTATTCTATGTACGTGTTAAATTGGCAAGCTGCAAAGTATTTGAAACCGGAGATAAGATCACGATTTATGCCGTAAGGTGTAAACAGTATATATATTGCGTGCAGTTACCAGCCTTTTAATTAATAATAATTGTAATAATCTGTTCCAATCTACAATTAAATTTGATTTAAAATTGTAAATGATCGGCTGGTCCTTATTGGTGGCAATTTTGCCTCCATCCGTCCTGGTTTTCACAGTCAGTCAGTCCGTCCAACATTTTCTCGAAAACTATTATAGATATCAGCAAACGGTAATATTTATCAGAATCTAGTGAGGTGTATCTCCTATTTTCAACTTTCGAGGTCACCTTTTCGCTCTTCGGAGTAGAACCGCAATCAGAATTAGAACATTTTACTCTTCAGGCGCTGCTAAACCAAATAATGAAATTCATTTTCATATATCTCTTTTAATTCTAAAGAAAATACTGTACCAAATCCCAAACTTGAAAGATTGAGGTTCACAGCGTCATCTCTAAAAATATAGTAGCTGGAGCAAAATACACCAACTGTGCTATTATTATTACTCCTCCGCATAGGGGGTCTTGTCCCTAGATAGGTACGCATGTTGTCAGATATCAAGACCATTTAACTGAGCACTCTTCAGGAACCTATGAGCTTTGTTACTAGGCTAGGCCTGCGCATTCGTATGGAATTGTGCTGTATTATCCGGATTTTTCGTTGTTAATACAGTAGGAACGGATGTCCAGCAAACATACATAACTTGGACTGGAACTTAGCAACTAGACTAAATACTGTCTTTATTGGCTTTAGCTTTAAATACAATATTTCTTTTGCAGTCCACCATTTTGTTGCCACTGTACTGAACGTGTTCCTCGTCCACTTCACATAAGAGTGCATCTACATTTGTACCGTTCCGATATACGTTCTGCCAGAATTTTCAATGTTGATCGGATCTGTAGGTAGGGCTCAGAATGCCTAATATAGGGCTTGGAATTTCTAAAGTAGAGCAACTAACTACGTAAGGAAGTTGTTATTTAAGAATTAGACTTTTGAAACTGGGGCGTTATAGATTTAAAGTAGGGCTCGGCCCTACTTCGCCCTCCCCTGGCTACGGCCCTGGTTCCGGGGTATAGTCGGTAATGTCAAAAATAACGTTTGGCCAGTCGTCGGTGCACAAGTTGCATCTATTCCAGGGCCAGAGCACTCCATTTTGAGCGTACAAGTATTTCAAATTCTATGGAGAGAAGCACACAATACTATATACGCGACGTATGTCGTATAGTTATTAATATGATATTTCTTTATGTGTTGAATTGTGCTTGAAAGAATTACAATGCAAAACGATGGAACCGGAATCCTACCGACAAATTTTCAGCAGTTAATCCGAGATGCTCTCTAAGTATATGGATATGAGGAAGTATGGTGCCCGGCGGCTCGCGATCGAGATATTGCTATGTGTTTTCGTACAAAACTGCGCATAAATACAACAACAAAGTGGAGTCACTTCGCTAACTGTCACCGGAGTCCATACGTCCCTTATATTAAAATGGTCAGAAAAACTCCGCATACAACCTCTGAAACTTGTGGGTCGAGTTCAGATTCATCCTGTATAGGACACTTTATAAATAACAATTTCATTTTGCCTAACCTAACATAATATCTGGTCAGCCGAGTTAGCCTATACTAAACATGCACACTCCATTATAGTCCAGTTCTTGGAGGAAAATTACAGGAATTTGGAATCAAAAAATAATTATTAGATTCAAGTTTTTCGAAAAGTACACACATGTGTGATTCTCGTCTTTAAAATTATATTAGATTAAAAAATCTAAAATCAACGTTCTTATGAGTGTATCTAAAAAAATGAAAACAACTTTATGTTAGGGGGGTGCACCACGTTTTTAATGCGAGTGAGGCTTCCTAGGCTGTCGAGAAGTACTCCAAATTTCCATCCAAATTTCGGATTACAAACATAGCCCAAGTCAACTTCACAAAAAACTTTTAAAATAGATTAAAATTTCTACAAGTGTACACAAATTTCCAGTTTTGCAACTCTAGCTTAAAATACCGGAGAACACGAAGAAATATAATTCGAAGTTAAGTTGTTATAAGTTTACTTTTAATAAACACTGTTTCCACAAAATCTATAACAAAACAAATATTGCAAAATAGGACTATCAAAAAGTGTATTAAATCTGGTTAAAAGTTGTACTACATTTTTGGATTGAGAAGAACTATAATTCTTTTCGGTCTATTGCTCTAGAATGTCGGTAACGTTGGTTACTATTTCCAAAATTTCTACGTGCATCTCCCATGATTTCTTATTTACTTGCATTAGTTTCCGGTAAAGTTTAGAATACGATACTGCAGACACATTACCAATATTGCACAATAATTTAAGGAAGCTTACTGAAATAGTTAGAATAAAACCGCTGTGAACTGTGTGGAAATACATATAATTTCATAAATTTCTGCATCATACTCTTATAATAATGTAACAGTTCATTACCTTTAATATTTTCAATATCTTTAAAGTTGTGCATTAAATATGAATATTTCTCATTATATCTACCTCTGTCACAACTTCACCACATTAGAATTTTTCACGACTTCCATTAATTACTAGTATTACCACTAATTGGAACATACAAAGATGCTTCTGTAACATTTTTCTGCTTTGACAACATATGTATAGGATTAGATTAGATATAATCTTTCCACCTTCCCAACATTCACATACAGTCGAATCCGTTTATAATATAATACGCTTATAACACTAACCTCGATATAAAATAAAGTGGTAATATAAATAATTTCTAATAAAATGTTTTTGTTACTCGACCTCTACAAATTCCTACGTACGTATGATGCTAAAAAGATATATTATAAGCGGATGCGACTGTAATATGCATTATATTTCATATTATCATATAATAGGAATATCATAATAATTTAGTATGCATAACAATGGCACATTGATATTTTACAATAACATGGACTACCATGGACTACAACTACGCTAAATATTCGGAAGATTCGCAATTCTCTGCATAACACTTCTTGTTTAAACACTTTATATGAAAATTATGTTATCTCATCTAACTCCATTTGATTTCATCTAAAATTGGGAAAATATACTTTGTAGAGCTCTAAATATTCAACAGTTAATTTCACATGTGTACTCTCATACATAATATAATAACAAGGCTGGTTCATACTATGTAGTTATGTAATTATTACAATTGTTTGTTATAAAGTTATCAAGATTCCAAATGTTTCATGTTTCAAAACAGAGAACATTGGAACTTTTCAAACGCTTTCGAGTCGATAGGCCATGGATTCAACAGTCTGCGGTTTAAAAAAAATAGTTAATTGCAATAAAGATTGGAATATTGATATTACATGTGAAATAAAGTTGATCTGTGCGATTCAGGAGGCAGTTTTTTTTACAAATTACCTTGTTTCGTAAAAGTTATAACACAAATAAACGTTATTTCTCAATTAATCACATAATTACGCATTAATATGGAAGGATAGGATACAAAAGATATATACACATAACCTAAAAACCTCCAAGTATAAATAAACAAATAAAATTACAAAGGAATATGAACAAGAACAACAGTAACTCGTTAAAATATATCTACTTGATAATTTGTGCTAAAACTTAGTAATATTGACTACATACTGTACGTCCTGGCAAGATACTGTTTTCCTCTGAATGATAGAACCCTATAACCTCAAAATACTGCGTAATAAAATATTTCCACATATAAATGTCAAGTACGTAATTGACGGGATAAAACAGTTTGATATTAAAAAAAAACTGTTTACAAATAAATATTTAAAACAAAACCGCATGTAAGTATATTTACTCTTATTGACTATGAATTTCAATTTACTTCATTAGACCACCAGTTTCGTTATGTCATATTTTGTTATGTGCGAATCTGCAACCAACATGACATTACCTTTTCCCCCACTTGATCCTATCAACAATCACATCAAATGCCCCTTCAATCTTGCTCAAACATGTACACAAACATGGACAATCAACAAATAAATGCAGTTTGCATTCGATAATTGATAACCACGAAGGCTGGAACTCTCCAGCCTCAAACAACGAGCGTCCAATGTTAGGACGAAATCTGCACGCGTTTTAATACCTTGTCCTTGAAGCGTCTTTTAGCTAGATCCGAGCCTGCCACAGGTCCCAGATTACCGATTTGCGGAGTAGCCGCAATAGCATGAAAAGTGGCAGCTACTGCTTGCTTCAATTCAGCTTTGGAATTATTTCCGTTGTTGTTTTGATAGGCCAAAGCAGTGGGGTCTTGAATACGATACAACTTCCCATTAACCCACGGCTGTATTGTAAGTTGCATAGCCGTGGGTCTCCGTTGCGGAGAAATGTGCAACATATCCGCAACTAAATCTTTCGCAGCTTGGGAGATTCCACCCCAGACTCGATCGTTGAAATTGAGCTTACCAGAACTGATACGTTGGAGGATCTGCTGTGGGGTATCAGTTGCTTTTGTGCTGAATGGACTTTTGCCTGAGAGGAGAATGTACAGAATGATTCCGAGCGACCAAATATCGCACGCTGCATCATAACCTTGACGTTTGAGGACTTCTGGTGCTACGTAATTAGCTGTGTAGCATGGGGTCATTAACAATCCATTATTAGCTCGTAACTAGAAGATATCGCATAATTTAGTGATAAGTGAAAAACAAAACAACTAACATTTGAAAACCTACCTGTTTAGCAAATCCCATATCACAGATGGTTAAACTAGCAGGTGTCCTATCCTGAGAAGAAAACAAAATATTCTCCGGTTTAAGATCGCGATGCACCACACCATTCTCATGCAGGAAAGCCAAAGTCAACGCCAAGGTGTGTAGGATAGACGCCGCTTCAGATTCCTTGATGTGGCCTTTCGCGAAAATATAATCAATCAAGTCGCCACCCTTCAAATACTCAGTAACTAGATACACCTTCGAAGAATCTTCGTAAACTCCTTTCAAGGAAACTATGTTCGGATGGTGTCCATACCGCAATAGGATTTCCACCTCTTCTCTCCAATCACAGTTATTCGTTTTCCTAATAATCTTCGCTGCGAACTGCTGGCCACTCGTTTTGTGTTTGCATAGCTTACATACACTGTAACTACCTTGCCCTACATCAGCGAGTATTTCGTATTCATCCGCGAAATTCACAATTGCAACGTCATCCCGCTTCAGCTGCTTGTGGCTACCAGGAGCATCCAGTAAACAAGGCGCAATGAAACTAAACCCGCGAAAGAGTTCATGTGCGTTCGCCGATGCAGGGACTCCTGGTGAATCTCTTGGAGTTTTACAAGTATATTCCGAATCGAAGTACGCATCTTCTGGCCCTGAAACTGCCGGTTTGAATGGAGGTCTTATCCGTTTCTGAAGTAGAGCGTTCCAGTCTATGGTGGCGAAAAACTCGTGGTTTTTCATGTCCTCTACACCACCTTGGCCTGCACCAAGTCGATTAGCAGGATTACGTTTGAACAGTGCTCGGAGTAGACCTTGTGCTTCGGAACTTAAATTCGCAGGCATGCCAAGTTTAGCCTTGAGGATCTGAGTCATTGTGTCTTTACGATCAGACCCTTGGAAAGGAAGACTACCTGTTAGCATTTCGAACATGAGGACACCAAAAGACCACCAATCTGCTGCGAAGGAGTGACCTTTACGGGAGACCACCTCCGGCGCCATGTATTCCACCTTTGAAAGCAGAATAACACATTTACCAATCATGCACGTATAATGATTCAATTGATATAATATAAAAATTCCTACCGTTCCACAAAAACTGTAAGCCTTAGCCTCCTCTAATGGTAACTTGGAAAGGCCGAAATCAGTGAGGGCAATGTGACCATCTGAATCGAGCAACACATTCTCCGGCTTTAAGTCACGGTAGATTATCCCTAGCGAGTGTAGATGGTTGAGTGCCAATGCCAGTTCTGCTAGGTAGAACTTGACATCCTCCTCGGTAAACATAACCTAGTTTGAAACAAAACATATAAACTTCAATATAACTTGAAATCGAAAAGAAAAAGATTGTGTGAGTAATCCCTTGTCCAGCAAACAATACACCATCTTAAATTACCCATGTTACCTTAAACAAAACAGTTTATACTGAATACTGTAAACTGTATACATGTAAGAATAATAAACTATGGTTAGTAACAAGAACATTACCTCTTTACTGAGTCGGGAAAATAAATCTCCACCGCGTAAAAAGTCCAGGATGAGGTACAGCTTCCCAGTCGTCTGGAACGCATAGTGCAGCTTGACAATGAACGGATGTTCAACGTCCACCAGAATATTGCGCTCGGTTTTCGTCCGGTGTCTGTCTCGAACTTTTAGTGTGGCTTTCTTCAGCACTTTCATCGCATAGAGCGTTCCCACATCATTGCCCACAACTTTCCGGACAAGGAATACTTTACCGAAAGAACCTTCACCGAGAACTTTCAGGAGTTCGAATTGGGAGGGATCTGCTTTATCGTGTCCATCTCTAACAACCTATTAATAGAGTAAGATCCGCTTAAGTAAGGGTAGAATACATAGGTTCGCTTATATAAATGAAAATAACCAACCTCTCCAAGTTCAATCTCATGATCTCCCTCAGCCGGTCCCTCGTCAAGTCCTGCGTTGTCATCGCCATCGCCAGACTGCAAACGAAAACATTTGAACCCATCAACTGATGATTTCCATTATCGAGCGCATTCATACTAGCAACAAGCATTAGTCACACAGTCACATACATACACACATACATGTGGAACGCGTGTCTGGCGTTTTCGATGCGTTTTGCGACAGATTTGCCCTTAATTGTCTATTATACAAGGTGCCCAGGACACCAACTATTATATAGTCAATAAGCGCGCATTCGGCAGTGAGAGGAGCTGCTAACTACTAACTACTGTTTGTACTTGTAATTGTGACTAATTGTAAACCTGGCAGGAACTAACTAAATTTAGCTTACAGTGGGGCCACACATGACTACATGTATAGATTTAACTTACAATTGATTGCGATTCAATTGAGTTTCCAGACAAAATAGATGAGAATTGAGGTTAAGGTTGAAAACACAACAACATGCAACCAGCTATACAACAGCATATTTTGTTATAGCTTGCATGCACTTCATATTAAAATTGCACAAACAAAAATATGTATGATGTTGCGTGTTTAGTTATATTATCTTATCCTAAGTGCAGTAGAATGCAATAGAAATTGTAAATTACGTACAGACACTATTCTTAGGGACCTGGACAATCCAATGGCTGCAAAATGAATAACAAACCGATTACAATAAAAAACAACTCAGTACAAATAAACCAACAGCTAAACAAATTGCAGACAGAGATGTAAGTTATGCAAGATTAATGCGAATATGTAAATAACAGGAAAACAAATATAAAAACAATTGCGTTGCGTAAGTTATTATTTTATAGAAATTACTAGTTACGTGAAAATCATATTTGCTTGATAATTATGGGACTGATGAGTTATGACTACATGTCTGAATGCGGTTCTATGCGGTTCTAACACATTGTCGAGTTATAACTTATAACAGTTTGCGATTCAGGACAAGTTTCGTCCTCGTTCGAAGGTCCCACCATCCTGACCCTGGCCTCGCATTCTTGGCCACCACGTGCTGCAGCATTTGAACACTGCCAGTTCAGTTTTCCAGTAAATCAACTTTAGTTCAGGGAAAAAGAAAAGCAAGGAAAAACTGTTCAACCACGACCGCAGCGTTAACTAAAGTTGTTAGTAAAGTAATAAAGGAAAATGAAGTGTAAAAAACTATTAATTCCAAACTATTGAATCAATATCAATACGTGTAGTTACTTATAATTGCGATGCACATACAGTAGATGTCGGTTATAGCGTCACTAAAGGTGAAAATTATTTTGTCTTTACCTTTTGAATAAACCGCGCTACAATTTATATTTAACCATGGTACTTAAAACATACACAAAATTGCTCTTGCAAATCACTTTCGATTGTTTCTATGTAACAAATAATTTTCTAATTTTTCTAAAGCAAATGTTGTGGCGTGCTTTGAATCGGT
>JAODVP010092172.1:19514-46357 GCA_025400035.1 Tetradonia laticeps
TTAACTTAACAGACCCTAAACTAATTCAATTATGAACGTTTACATAATTACCACGTTAATTGCTATATTTTATTTTGTACCATATATAAATGGTAAACATTAATCTAGACTTTTACTTTACATAACATAATTAATTAGCTAATTTTTGTTTTAATTTTTATTTATGCTATTAACTTTTAGAAAAGTTCATGGTGGATGCGCTGGGCATCGCGTAACCTAACATGTCGAGAATTTGTTTCCCGAATGAATAATGCGTAAGCTTAATTAATATTGCTTTTTACTAGCGTGACCGCAACAAATTACTACTGAAAATGAATTAGTTTTTGAACTTTTACTTCAATTCCATTTTAACTCTTATTTATGCTAACGTTTTTATACATAACAAGTTTTCATTATATTTGGTGAAAAATCCCAATGATATAAATTTTAAAACAAAAATGTAAAAAAATGTTTGACGTTTTGCAAAAATTCATAGTGAGTGATTATTATTCTTCGCACCTTTTTAAAAATATGCTTAGTTTATGTACTTGTTTTTTTTTTAGTAATAAAAGTGGTTTGCAATTTGCAAATTACTGTAAAAAATATTGTTTGGATCAATTAAATCGGAATAAAATTCCATTAAATTAATTGAATTCTGTTGTCATTTCCATCACAAACATTTATTTTAAAACAAAAATGTTTTTTGATTGATGTGCCTACAAATTTGATTATTTATTTTTAATTTACTTTACAGTAATTTTAATATCGACATTAAAAAGAAATGTGCATTAACTAAGCATATTTTTAAAAAGGTTTTAATAAAAATAAACACAATCCGTAATTATATAGCAACAGTAAAAAAGTTCTCTATGTTTAATTTTTAAAATTCACAACAGCTTCGAATATTTGTTAAAACAATAATTTGATGATATAAATGTATTAAAATTATTTTTTATAGTTATTGTATAGCTTGCGCAATCGAATAACCATAAAATAAAATGGCTCCACCTTAACAAAACTTAAAATAACGAATTTATGTAAAATTCCTGGTGAAGGCGCTGTGCATTATATCACGTTGCGATATTTTTTTCATAAGTAAGTAATGTGTAAACATAATTAATCTTGACGTTACTCTACTCTAAACAAGCGGAATTAACGAATGACTACAATTAATTCATTATGTTATGAACCATTTTACTTCCTTTCCATTTTCATTTTAATTCTTTGGTTTGCCATTAACTCTTTTAAGAATTCATGGTGGAGGCGCCAGGATTGTATTACTTAACATTGTGATAATTTGGTTTTCACAAAATCTAAAGTTTAAACTCTAGGCTTTAACTTTACATAGCAAAACTAATTGACTAATTACTACTTCAAATGAATTACGCCCATGAACTTTTACTTCGTTTCTATTTTAATTCTCATTTATGCTATTAACTTTTGTAAAACTTCGTGGTGGAGGCGCTGGGTATTACTTAATTTAAAATCGCGAAAATTTTTCTGGAATAAGAAAATCGTAAACTTAATTAATCTAAACTTTAGCATAACCCCATTAAGTAGTAATTATTCAAAATGAATTATATTATCAAAAACAAATTTTGGTTTACATTTTCTTACTTCTTTAAGTTAGAAATTAGGCTAATTCAGGCAAACAAAATTAATATTTTAATTTAATAATAGTTATCTCATTAACTATTGTAAACTATAATGGTGAACTCTGAATTACACAGTATTTTTTTCTCAAATTGTTAATCAAAAACTTCGTCTTGATTAAAACTTTAACTTTATATTACAAATTTATTAACCAATTACTACTTCAAATGAGTTATGTTTTGAACTTTTACTTCATTCCTATTTTAATTCTTATTTATACTATTAACTTTTGTAAAAGTTCTTGGTGGAGGCGCTGGGCATTGCATAATTTAACATGGCGCGCTTTTTTTAGATTATGCAATCCGCAAACTTAATTAACCTAGATTTTATCCTCACCTATCTGAATCAAATTAACAAATGACTACTCTAGAGGAATTTTTGGAGGCGGTATGAATTATATTGTTGTCTGTTTGGTTAATTATTCTGCCGTAAGATGTCATGGTAATTAAGTTAATAGCAACTATCAAAAATATTGTTATTCCCTTTCTCTCCTTCATTAATATATATTTATTTTATTTTAATACAATTTCCAAGAAAACTTGAAATAAACATTTCATTTAAACTTATACAATCTATTGACCATTTCAAAAATAATAAAGATATCACGACAAAAGAAAAATTAAATGGTGTTAGCAACAATTTGATTAATCTATATTTTTAGCTAAGTTTACTGGAATGATTTTAAAATATTACTAACTACTGTTTCTTTTCATTTGTAGTTATCCATTAAAATGTGCAAATATTTATGATGGAAGCAACTTAACACAGAGATAATTTTTTTTTCTAGAGTTAGTAACGCTCAAAACCTAATTAGACGTGACTTCAACCTAACTCGACCGAACCAAATTAACAAATTACTACTCTAATTGAATTAGGATATGAAATGCTTTATTTTATTTCCATTGTAATTCTTAATTATCCCATTTTGGGAATACTCGTACTGGAATCGGGGGCATTGTATAAATTTACTTCACAATAATTTTTATTATAAAACCTAATCTACTTAAACCTACCCATTCTAAAAGCACTCTAACTGTGTTAGAGAAATTAATAAATTACTACACCAAAAGAGACTTTTTACGTAATACATTATAATTCAATGTAATCCCAATAACTTTTATCAATGGGTGCAGGCGCTGGGCATCGTATCACTTAACATGGTGTTAATATTTTTTCAGAGGAAGTAATGCGTAAACGTACAGCCATGTGGCCATCCCCGGACGGCACACTTCTGATGTACGCGGCCTTCAACGACAGCAATGTGGGTCTGCTCCAATATCCTTGGTTCGCAACGAGCAACGTCCTCACAGCCGGCGGCGTCGCAAAGAAACCCACGACATTCCCGTCGAGTCGAACGATTCGATATCCTACCGTATGTCTTAGAGTAATCTCATTGAATTCGAGCAATGAATTGGCTTTATTTGCAGCCGGGCACACAGAATCCGGCAGTCACCCTATGGGTGCTGGACATCTCCAACTACACAGAGCTGCAATCCTTTGAAGTGATACCACCGACAGCTTTTCTCGGACAGTAAGTTAAAGAACTCAAACGAACTTCATTCAGACCTAAGTTCAGCAATGTTGGTTGAAACTCTTAGCTGATTTAGGAGATAGAAGTTTATCTTATCGTACAGTATATAAAAACATTAAAATCGCAAATGGTCAGCTTATAATAACTGGTTTTGGGTGACTCAAAAAGCCGCTCGGTTGATTTTTTCGTAATATATTCGTAATAAAATTGCAGCATGCAGAAATTCCAAAACGTTAACAATTTTTTTAGGAAAAGTGAACGTCTCAACTGGAATATGTCTTGATTGCAAAAATTAAGCAAAAAATTACACATTATTTTGAACTAAAATTGACCGAGCGGACTTTCTTTAAACCACTACAGTATAATTATATTTTAAAGAGTTGTATCTCCACCTAAAGAGTTGAATTTGGTATCATATTGTAGAAAAAGTAAATTTTTTTCAATGTGGCAGTTCTTCGAGTAACTGGTCTTTCGGAACTGCAAACTTGTATATAGATGCCGATACATATCCCTACGACATATTAAAATTCAAAACTAGCTGATCATTTGCGATTTTTAAAGCGCGTATTGCCTGGTTCGTTACAAACTTTAGTATAGATAAAATTCGATTAAATGTCATCAGTTATTAATAGTTTAGCTACTTAAATACTTAGTACAGTTGCTGATGAAGCATTTCTTAGTAGCTGAAGTTAATAGAACTTTTCATTTCCTAAAATAAACACTAAAAAGTCTACCATCCACATTAAAGTTTCCGTCAGTCTTCGGTCGGGTTCGTAGGTTGTCTCTTCTTCTTCTTATCACTTACCCCATTCGCGTGGTTAGTCGTCCGCGCAAATAAGAGCACAACAAAGACAAAGTAAGTTATGATGAGCAAAGTTACGTAATTTTCTAAAGAGGAACGTGCCGGGCACTGCAGGTCTCAAACTAGTCGACAACAACGAGATCTTTATTAAAACTTTCGCGTGTTGCACTAGTTTCAGAGACATTTTCCACAAACTACTTTAATCTACCAACCTTGTACTATACTATTGACTTGTTAAGGCAAAAACTGGTTTGTCTAAACGGTGCCTTAATCTAGGGATTATTACCTCACGTCGGCTGACTGGATCCCCCACAACAACAGCCAGGTGTCAGCCGTGTGGATGAATCGCGCGCAGAATCTCAGCATCATTTCCCGCTGCCTCGCGCCGAACTGGACGTGCATCGAGGTATGTACGAGTAGCCATATATGTGGAGGCGGCGATTAATTAGGCGGCGACATGCAGCGAGACGTGTTGCGGACGCGGTGGTGCGCGCGACATTTGGACACCCGCGGTGACAATTACATGACAGCAGAGCTCCACGTCTAGAATCCACATTTGTGGTGTTGGCTGTCATTTCCCCTGTGTTTGTTTCAACTGGGGAATTAGATCTTGCTAGATATATGCAACTTCATATACTTACAGTTACATAGTCTGTATACTAGGTTAGGTATTATTTATTTCCCTAGAGGAATGTTTGCATGGAATGAAATAAATTTTCGGGCTAACCTCACATTGGACATGGACAGTTTTGCGTGTCCGTATGCATTTCACCTTAATGGGCGTCCGTTTGTCTGGCGGCGGGCGCTGCGGTTCATCCTAGAGTCATTTATCATTAGTCGCCACCGCTGCCGCCGCCGCTGTCGCCGAAAATACACCCACGCGCACTGCATTCGCGAGGCCGACATAAAAACTGCGAAAACAATTCCTAAGTAGACAAATACTCGGTGTTTGTAAGCTTTTGAGTATCCTGTTGGCGGAAAACCAATTGAATAAGAACAGTTGTGAATGATGTCGTGATATCTTACTGTGTTGCTCTCGTAGGTATTATAAAGTGTTTCCTTTTTCGTAGTTTAAGGGTGATACTTTTTATGTGTCTGAATCATGCTCTTTTAATAGCAACAATATCCATATATTCGAATAAAATATTGTGTTTTGTTGTTTTTTGCGAGGAGGAAATCATGGCTAGACGAAAGAAGTTATGAAGAAGTTGGAAATATGAGGGCAACGCCTTCTAAATTTTATTATACGTACTAGTAGCGTAACTATATTCGCATTCGGAAGAATTCTGCGAATGTTTTGAGAATACCAACTTAAGAAATTGTGAAGAAAATAGTGGGTTAATAAAATCAAAAAGCCATTCACTTTTGTTTTTTAATGCAAGGAAGTAAGTTAATTTCGTAATTACATTTTCAGTCTGTGCTTTATCATTTGGAGCATTTTCACGAGTGTGAATTGACGTTCGAATCAAGTGTGTGACGCCGATATTTTGACACTAAAAGACAATACATGCTCATTATGTGACGACGGGTGCACAACTTTTGAGTATGAGTGATGTATACATCGAAATTGACGACTTTATTTCCATTATCAGTTAGATCGCTAAAGTTATTAAAGATTTTTGAAAATTTTGAAAATTTAAATTTTTTAAAAGAAGAAAATACGTAGAAAATAACATAGTTCTTTAATCAAATGAGAAATTTAAGAAAACTTGTTTTATGATATCAAATGGGAGGTTTAAGTATTAAACGTAATTAATTCATATCTTTGAAACTAATTAAGATATCACAAAAGTGTAAACGGTATTGAAATCAGGAGGAAATTGTACATCGAATGCCATTTTAAAATTTTTCGAAAAAATATTCTAAAGCCCTTTTCAGGATAACTATTAAGGTAAACAAAATAAAACTTGCACGTAGAGATAGCTTATGCCTATGACTATATTATATCAAAATTTCAGATCGATCCGAGCACTTTCATGCAAAACGACCAAAATTCTCCCAAGGGGTAACACTGCCCACTTTATCGGAGAAAAAACTGAA
This sequence comes from Tetradonia laticeps, assembly GCA_025400035.1. Taxonomy (NCBI): domain Eukaryota; kingdom Metazoa; phylum Arthropoda; class Insecta; order Coleoptera; family Staphylinidae; genus Tetradonia; species Tetradonia laticeps. The sequence goes on from JAODVP010092172.1 coordinate 25,520, forward strand.
ATTCAAGTAATCAAAAAATGAAAAAAGCTGTTCGGTGTAGAATGAAAATCTGGATGCAATAGCGTAAAGAATTTTTCCCTAACTCTAATTTTTTCCAAGACAAACGGTAAAATCATTTTCGGAAATTTTGGAGTGGGTCTCGGAAAAATTTGAAACTTTCAGTACTCATGTAGATTGAGAGGAGGAAGTCATATTTGAAGGAATTTTTTCATTATCACCTAAATTGGTTGAGTTATTAAGAGAAAAGAGTTATTGAGAAAAATTCATTTTTCCAAAAAAATCAATTCTTAAAACATACAAAATACATGGAAAATAGCGTAATTTTTTAACAAAATGAAAAAATTAAGAAAAATTGTTTTTTCGCTTGAAATAGGGCAAGTCGAGTTTTAGATGTTAAGCGTAATTAATTCATATCTTCAAAACAAATTAAGATAGCACAAAAGTGTGAACGGTCCATATATCAGGGGGAAATAATTCATCGGCTGCAACTTTAAAACTTTTAAAAATTCCACTTTAAAAAAAATTTTCTAAAGTCCTTTTGCCCGGAAACTATTAATGTAAACAAAATAAAACCTGCACGTAGAGATAGCTTATGCCCATGACTATACAATATCAAAATTACAGATCGATCCGAGGACTTTCATGCAAAACGACCAAAATTCTTCCAAGGGGTAACACTGCCCACTTTTTGGTCGAAAAAACTGAAATTGACGTAATCGAAAAATGAAAAAAGCTGCTCAGTGCAGAATCAAAATCTGCATGCAATAGCGTAAACAGTTTTTCTGTACCTGCAATATTTTCCAAGAAAAACGGGAAAATCATTTTCGGAAATTTTGGAATGGGTCTCGGAAAAATTTGAAACTTTCAGTACTCATGCAGATTTAGGCGAGGAGGTCATATTTGAAGGAATTTTTTCATTATCGCTTAAATTGCAGGAGTTATGAAAGATTTTTTTTAAATTTAATTTTTTGAAAAATCAATTTATGATGAACCTATAAGGTACATGGAAAATAGCGTAATTCTTTAATGAAATGAAAAAATTAAGTGTATCTAAAAAGATGAAAATACGAAGTACGAATAAGCACAATCTCCTGTTCCCTCACATAAAAATTATGAGTTGATGCTCACTTTAAAATTCAATCCTTAATACTCGTAGGTACTCGTAGGTATTCTGATAAAGTTGTGGACTGCATGATACTTTGGCATTTCATTTGCATCTAAATAGAGTATTCTTTGGTTCATGCGCGCTTCATTACTCGATCTTCTCTACCCTATTCTACTTTATTTCTGGTATTTTCATGCATAGTACTGCGTTTCATTCTATTCTATTATATGAGAATATATTGTGTTGCATTGTGTGGTGAATGCGGATCATTTCTCTCCACATTCGAAAATTTCGCGAGTTTTAAGAGAGACTGGGAGAGAGTCTAAAGAGAAGGATGGTAGGATAGAGTATAATTAATATACTACTTATGAAATATTTTGCCTCATGGCAATTAATTCCGGTTTGAACGGGAAGTTAAACCATTAACAAATTTTCTAATGGTAAAAATTTTCATTCTAAATGTTTTAATTTTTCAAAGTTTCAAATTTTCTTTATATTTATAGATTTTGAGAGGACTAGAGCAAACACTTTTCAATATTTATGTCAGCAGGATCAAACTAACAGGTCCATAGTCAAAACCAGTTTTGTCAATACCTCATCGTTAAAACTGATGTTGAAGATTCTCAGCTAATTTTGATGAAATATAAGTGTTGATGATAATACATAAACATATTTATACTTCGATTTTTTTTATTCAAATAAAACGATAAAGCTTATTTTGTATCTCAAGGATATCCAATCCTTGCCAAGCAACTGCAAATCAGATACTACACCAAACGCAGCATTGTTATTATCCGCATTGTGCGCTCTTGATAAATGATCAGAAATGCATCAAGCCTGATGCGAGCGCGCAAGACAGATGCATTTTCTACGTGTTTCCTCTGCACATGCATTCGATGCACATTTCGTGCATTTCTCATCACTGCCCTGAATCTAAATGCAGTGTCGGATAATAATTAAAACTTCGCTGGCAATGACTTTTATTCTGCAGTATCATACTGAGTCTTATAGCCATACTAAATCATAAAGCGATGGGAGATATTATAAAGCAATAAATATTCGCCGGCTTTGAATAAGGGTCTCATGCGTCCCGTGATTCGGCTTACAATCAGCTGGCGGCGTCTCAAGGATGCCCAGCTATGAGATTCATGCAAAGCTCTCCCGATTCGTCAGCGAATTGAATATGCAAGCAAATCCTTACTCAAGAGTAATATTTTATGCCCCAATGATTTAGGGACGGGGATTAAGACGACGACTAAAGACTAATTAGCTTTGGCTAACGAAAAGTTAGCTCTTATAGTCCTTCCGTTGTCTTAACAGTTGTGTATTATTAATTGTTTTGTTGTGTTGAAAAAAGGTGCACGCAGAACGAGCAGCCGAGGACGCGTGGCTGGAAATCCAGGACCATCCGGTGTTCGCGCCCGATGGCGACAGTTTCCTGTTGCTCGCTGCGGTGCAGGAAGGCGCAGTCGACGCGTTCACGCACATCAAGCACGTGAATGTGACGCAGCAGCGTATCGCAGTCATCAGTCATGGTCGCTACGAAGTGAACAGGATTCTGTCGTGGGACACGTACAATCGACAAATGCAAGTACTCGCATACTTGTTGAACGCGTCCTCATCCATGCATTTGCAGATATTACCTCGCCACCGAAGAACACAAGCCGGGCCAGCGTCATTTGTACGTCGTCAAGGACCCTACCAATAACGAGTCGCGCAGAGTTGAGCCCCTCTGCATCACCTGTGATCTGGGCGAAGTGCTCTGGAGCAGCAGATATTACTACGCGAATTGCACCCACTTCAATGCGCTGGTAAGTGCATTATTAAGACACATTAAGGGCTTGAATGAAGACTGTAAGATACGTTGTAGGTAAGCCCCTCATCGAAAACCTCTCGAGCGCGTTACTACGTTCTCGAGTGCGAAGGACCAGGTCTTCCATTAGGCGGAGTGCACTCGTCCAGCACACACACGCTGTCCAAGCTGCTATACGACAGCCGGCCGAAACAGGGTCCGATCCTGGGCCAGCTCGCGCTGCCCAGGCAGCGGTCATTCGAGGTGCCTTTACCGCAGGGCAGCAAGGCACAGGTGCAACTGCTGCTGCCGCCCAGTTGGCGTGAGGAGCTGCGCGACGCTGCATATCCGGTTCTGGTCGAAGTGTAAGTATACGTCAATTAGCCGCGGTCATCGCAACCCAATCAGTTCGCACGAAGTTTAATTAAACCCGCACCTGTTGTGGCAGCAATGGCCGACCAGGCAGCAAGTCCGTGACTGAGCAGTTCCGCATCGATTGGGGCACGTACATGTCCAGCCACTGCGACGTGGTGTACGTGCGGCTGGACGTGCGCGGCTCCAGCGGGCAACCCAATCGCGCCCTCTACCGGCACATTGGCGGCGTCGAGGTAGCCGACCAGATCCTCGTCGTGCGCTACCTGCTGAACACGCTCACCTACCTCGACCATGAGCGCGTCGGCGTCTGGGGCTGGGGCTATGGAGGTTATGTCACCGCCATGGTCCTCGGCTCGCAGCAGAAGGTCTTCAAGTGCGGCGTTGCCGTCAGTCCTATTGCTGATTGGCTGTATTACAGTACGTAGCATTATTAAATAAACCTTATTAAATTAGGCATAAGCTTGCTAAATAATCATGTGTTGTAGATTCGGCATTTACGGAACGAATTTTGGGTCTTCCAACCGACAACTACAAAGGTTATGTGGAAGCGGATGCGACCCAACGGGCCCGTCACATCCCCTCCAAATCTCTGTACATTCTCCACGGCCTGGCGGACATTTCCACGCCATACCAACATGGCGTCTCTCTAGCGAGAGCTCTAACTGAGGCTGGGGTAATCTTCAGATATCAGGTTTGTCAACCAATGATGGGTATGGAACTTCTAAGTCACAACATTTATGTTATGTCTTAAGAGCTACGCAGATGAAGGTCATGAACTGCAGGGAGTGCTGGAGCACGCTTACCGCTCGATGGAAGACCATTTCCAGGAGTGCCTTAGTTTAGACATCGACGAAAGCGAGCCGAAAGCGTCCGCGGACACTTGAGACGCAGCGCCGTCGATATCAGCCGCGCGCCGCCATCTTGCATCGCTCGTCATCCGAATCGCATTGCAGATGTAAGGTAATCCTTCCCACCGCCACCCTCGTCCAATTCCACTGAACCAGAACAAATTTAGCTCACGCTAAATTATCTAAACTAACTATAAAAAGCAATTAATCACAATTAAGTTACGAATTAAACAGATTTACCTACAGACTACAGCCGACATAAACATAACCTAACATAAACCTAACCAAAACTTAAAATTCGCGTACTTCGCCTCATGAAAAGACTTTAACAGTGTTATAGTTATAAATAGCGTAAGATGAAGGACAAAAGACCGCGTATCATATCTATTACAAGGTATAAACTCTCCAAGAACTGACAAGATACACGAAACCTCATCAAATCAAAACAATTGAATCAAATTATTCTCACAATCAGAGAAAACAAGTTTATACCTTCTAATGACACGATTTAAGAATTTAAATTAAGTGTGAGTGAGTTCATACATTTAACTTTTAAGTAAATTGTTTAGAACATGCAGGGATTTTACTTTACAAATCAGAAATTACAAATAAAAATCAAAAATCACCAATCAAACTCTTCACGTTCCATCCCAAAACTCTAAATCTATAAATACACTTAAACTTAACCTCAAACTTTTAATCAATCACATTATTTCGCATTTTTAATGCAGATCACATGATCGCAATGCTGATGGTAAACAAAGTTTTATTATAATCGTAATCCTAACCTTAAACTGACGAAAATGTCGATAATGTAATCGAAATCGCGAGCGATCTAGCTGCTTGTGACATTTATACCTCTCACCTCTCTTGTAAACCTGTTATCTGCTATCTAATCAGTGATAAGCTAATTATAAGTGATGACTGCGTCGACGGATAGATTGCTTTGTTATTTTTGTAGCGACATAACCTAACTGTAAGCTGTAAGATACCGCACTGTGAGAGAAGCGTTCATGGAGGTTATGTTTGTAGAGATTTACGATTGTTTCACACTTGTCACCCTTATGTTTATTTCGTTGCGTATCGTACAGATGACATAGGTAGTTGTTTAATTTATACCGGAAAATGTTGTTCGCGAAACGTTAACGCGAAGAGACTAACAATTAATACCATTATAATTCTGATAAGAACAAGTCAATTATCGCTAATTAATTAATTACATACACTAAATGTTCGGCTTTTTGAATCAAACCTAGGAATATACACGCATAATGAGGGTGGTATGCAAATTCTTTTTGATAACGATAACGGTAATTGATACATAATATAATTAATAAGTTATTGATAATTGATAGACGAATGAGGATATTTTAATTCGGTCATTAACGGATTCAAGCGGTGAATTATTCAATGTTGTAGGCAACCCGCCTTACCTGAATTGTGTTAATGTTCTGAAAACTTATGCAACCCGCACTCCTTTATGTTGATGGCAGACGAGATCAATTATAAGTTTAATTGTAGACTCTCCTCCAAATGGATGAAAGTGGATACTCTACTTTAAGGTTATGTATCTTCAAGCAAGTCTTTCGTTTTGTTAGGTTACTACGAGCAACGATAAACTCGTACCTATGCAACTGATACGTTTATTGGCCATGACTCATGAGCTTAAAGCTGCTGATATCAATTGCTGCGTTGAACGTTACCCAAACGAAATAGGGAAGGAGGAAGCAAAGACAATCTAAAACAAATATTAAAACACGTTTTGCTATTGACTAAGTACATAATGTACGTAATTGTTAGCTTTTACAATATTGACATGTTAATCAGAGCTGATCCATTGTAAAGAAACTGATCTTGTACTTACTTATGTTTCTTGCTTCCGATTCGGCGAATCCTGCGCATCGCGTAAAATCACTAGCAATAAATTTGCAATAATTCACACGTTCAATTATCAATCTGCTCCCATTACCTCACATTCTGCACGTAAACACGGACGCGCTGCACACAATGTATACTTTTGAGGTTAGAATAGCCGCAGTTGTTGACCGATTGACCCCAATTATCCATGGAATCAAACAATTACAAAATTAACCAAATGAAACCAAGAGAAACTTACAAAACGTTGCCTAATTGTTAAAAAATGTAAGTTTGTACGCGTAAGTCAAGCATTACAAGGATATTACAAAGATTAACCAAACGAGGTACAATTAAGAGAAATAAATGAGATTTCAATCAATTATTAATTACTATTCATTAATTACTAATGTAATTCCATGTGTTATATATGATTATATTAATGTGTAAGGAATAATGTGCAGAACACCAATTACTTAAATTACATTGAGCCTGTCAAGTGTCAGTGGCGGCGAAGCTCAATGGCGGTCGGCGGAAGTAGGCAGGGGGCAGTTGCAAACAATAAGTAGATACATGTCATAGATTTGCGGTAAATTAGCCAGAAGAGGATGGTATGCGTGTGGATGTTAAGAAAAAACATATGTGCAGGAGCAGAATTTTAATCTCTAACGGTATCTCAAAGTGAAATGTTAAATGTTTCGTTTTTGTATGTAATAAAATAAAATCGGTTACAGTTTTCTTACTAATTTCATCTATGTAAATGTGTTTTACCCAGTAGGTATTATATTGAATCAAATTCAAATTATACATGAAAAAATATGCGGTAACGGGACTCGAACCCAGAACTTTCAGTTAACGGCTCACTACCCTACCTCACGTATTATACTTAATTCAGTCTTAAATTGTATATAAAATCAATTCAAAATATGTCAAAAAGCATCGTTTATACTAAATCGCATCGTGAACATTTTCAGAGCAGAATTTAAAGGCTAATAGCTACATTACTAAAATTTTCTTAATGTAAAAGAACTGCTTTACATTAACAATATAAATGGGAACAGAAATACTAAATCAGAAATTTAAATGTTTATTGCATATACTCCCAAGTAATATATCTATTCTATATGTATAATACAAATAAGGCATAACATTATTAATGCCAGTAGCTGGCGCTTTGTAATAATATAATTGTACATAATAATAATTGGTTTGCAGCAGGTAAATGAATCATAATAGGTATTTTGGACCTAGTAAAGTCGGTGAGTCATAACTTTATGACATTAACAATGCACTCATAGTTACACTCTTACTTACTCCTCTTCGTTACTCGTTACTTATGCAAAGTTACGAATTCAGTCTTGCAATGCGTATGGTATTACTTGACGGGTCTATTCTACAAAAAGTAAAGATATATGTAATTATGTAATTATATTGATGCAGATTGGCAGATCAACTTTGATCGGCAGAATCTTGTGGTAAGTATTCATGTAGAATATTATGGGGAGCCTATTTCATTAATAACAGAAATTGGTTTTTGCAACGTTCGACCACATCTTCATCATGGAATAGGCCAATATTTATTAAATTCAAGTCGCTATTGAAAAGAATACTGGCTGATTCCATTCTAATAATAGTTTAGACATCTAAGTTATCTGAAACTTCTACAAACTTAACAACAGCAAATACTTAGTAATACTATGCTTTTAATTGACCTATAATGTATTTATTTTTGTAAAAAAAAATTTGTAAAAAAAAAGGGTTTTGTGTGCTTTCACAAATATTTTAGGCTACTGCAGTAATGTACAGAAATAAAGATGGATGATATTGCTGTATGCGCATTTGAATGTACGTATTTTGCTGTTCCTTTTTGCTCAGGGTTTCGCTTTTTGCGAAAAACAAAAATGTAATCCACTTATGAAAAGATATCAATTGTCACACTAACTGCAATTCGATTGGTTGATCGACACACGATTCAAAGAATAGGAAATATTGTAACTCCACCCAATTATTCGCTAATTACTTTGCCTACTTTGTCAAAAGTTAACTATGTTATTTGAGCAACTATTTTTGTAATTCTACCTAAAAGTATATCTAATATGTATATATAAAAGAAATAACTTACAACAATCCAGAAATACCCACTGACTCCACGGTTTCTACTCGTAATTGGTGGATGGTTAACATATGCTCGTGCATTTCCTCATCCGTCAGAAATTGTGCATCACACGCTTGACACAGCACAGTTTGCTGTATCTGAACTTTTTCATTCGAATCAAGTTCTTCTTGAGTAGTTATGTGTATGCGTTTATGAATACTAAGACTTTTAGCTGTTGTAAATCTGAAAGTGTTAAAAGATTGTGTTAGAAGTTAATGTTAGATATATTATGGTCGACTACGTAGGGTAATATTTGAAGGATAAGGACTCTTACAGTTTTAAACAAACATCGCATTTCAATCTCTTCTCATTTGTCGATTTGGATAAATTTGACTCTTCCAGGTGAACTTCCATATGAACATCAAGATTTTCCTGTTGATTAAACTTCTTCTTGCAAACTTCACACTCAAACACATCATTAGCCTTCGTGTGAATCCGCTTGTGCAGTGCTAGTGAGTTCGATCCAGCAAACGCCTTCCCACAAGTCTCACAAATATGATTCTTCTCTCCAGTCTCCACCGGGGGGTTCTCCCCCGTGTGCGTTCGAATGTGCACGCGTAAACTCCTCTTCTGCACGTACTGCTTGTCACAATACCCACACCTATGCAGTTTTCTATCTGGGTGACAGCGCATATGTCCTGACAACGCCGCGGAAGATTCAAAACTCCGCACGCACACCGTGCAACTAAACGGGCGCGTCTTATCCTGCTTGTGGAGCATTTTATGCCTCGTCAGATTCCATACCTTCGCGAACGCCATATCGCATTGGTCGCACTGATGATAATTCGCCGGGTTCGGCACTTTCTTCGTCGATTTCTGCGCAATCGACCGCTTACACTCCTTATTCTGCTTCATGTGCTTCTTCACATATGCGGCACACTTAAATGCACGTTTACACGCCGGACAAAAATACGGCCGTACTTGTGAATGTTTATTCATATGCCGCGTGAGATTCCAACTCTTATCGAACGACATCTCACACTTGTCGCATTGGTGCGCTTTCTTTGAAACGTGCGTCTTCGCATGTTCCTGCAAACTGTGCGCGTTGGTAAATGACTGATAACATAGTCCACATACATGTTGCGCCATATCTTTCGGATGGGACATCATATGAACCTCCAGATCCACTTTCAATTTGAATGTATCATTGCACTTGGGGCACGCATAGAGCGTCTCCACTTCTTTTTTCAGTGGATTGCTGGTGTCTCCGCTATGGATGTACAGTTCGTAGTTGCCCTCATCGTTGATTGTTTTCAGCGGCTCCACAATAACGTTCTCGGTCGTCGTGTAGTATTTAATGCCATTGCTCTCGTACGGAATTAGATCGGCCGGGATCTCTTCGATCACGACGTTGGTAACTGCGTTTGAGAATTGCTGAAGGGCCATGTCAACCGAGATCATTTCCTGCGCGTCGGATAGCTGCGTATCGGCTTTTAGCGCGATATAATTACGCAGGATTGTGTCAGACTTTTCGCATTGTTTCTTAAATGTGTACGCACGGTTGCACAGTCGCATGCATTGCATACACATTTGTGAGGGGAGTCCATCGTTTTCTTTGATCTATAAAATATAATAGACAATAAAAATTTTACATAAATTGTACTTCCAATATAATATCTGAATATCTTTTCATTTTATCCTATTCATTCATTTATTTCTGCTATGAACCTATGTCCTATATGAAAATATACCACGATATTATGTTAATCCTTTTCCAACCATAAGTCACATTCATTTTTTGTGCCCCTTTCACAGATGAAAGCAATGCGTGTGTGTTTGGTTGGGAACAGTTTCAAATGGCCATTGTTCAGCTTTGTCCTGTTGCAAATATTATTACACATATTAATTTTGATGCTTTCCTGTGAATTGTTGGAATTTGATTATATGGTTTGCTGACTAGGCTTCATGTATGTACCTACATTTACTCCCGATTGCACCTAGCTTTTAATTAGCAATACACCATGGTCACAGGTAAATCAGAACCTGTGATTGACAACCATTAGTTAATCTCTAATTAAACTCACAATTGGATTGAAGTTTGGTGCAATAACAATAACATAACATAATATAAAGACATTACAAAAAAATTGTTATAGACAATAAGTGAAGAAACCACGGTGTGGAAGGTAGTGCAGTACTTTTTTGAGGAGGTGAGTATGTAGCGCGCTATTTTTTGAACTAAGTAGGGTTAATGGTTCGCTACTCTTTTCAATAGCGCGCTACTCGGTACTTTTGACGCTACTAACAATAAACATCGATAGCGTGCATGTGTAGACAAATCTTCTACATATTTACAAAAACTATGTACATACATATATACCAAACATTATTACAATTTAGAAGTAACATGATTACATAATTTTAACAATTTTGGATTATCTACTCATTTTAAGGTATAGAATCGGTAAATTTTATAATTTTGAACATCGCCAACATAGTGAGTTCCCTCGTCGTTCTCCAATAACCTATGCCAAAGAAGTTAATTACGGTTCACACATGTATACGTACATCTACAATCGCAATTCATTAGGAAAAGGCATCACCTCAGAATTCGCCAAAGAACAATCACATGCAGCTTACTTTGCAGCGCTGCAACGAAAAAATCGCTAAAATCTAAAAGGCCGTCCACACCAGCTCTGCTCCGCGATCCGAACGCACCGCAAAAAACTACCTGCCGCAATAAACTTGCGTCTGCGTTGGCAAGATATAGCCAACATCTGACTAAATTGGGCAACCTTGTCATGCGATCCACGGTATTGTCGGTACAGATGAAAGGCATGACGAGTTCGTATAGTTTGCCTATAACCCTGCTCGAGAGGATGTTCGCCGGAGTGTCAGGTTACATCAGTATGCAATGGAATACAGTGGTTCGGCTTGGCGAACGTCTCAAAAAAGCTGAGGCTGCCAGCGATATATCATATGTGCGCTTCACCCACAACAGCTAAATCCACGGATTTCTAGACACTGGTATGTCATGTCATACGATTTATTGTTCCGACCGCAAAGGACGCAAGTTTACGCATCATCTGTTACTTTTGGCCTGTTTGTTCTCTGGTTGGTTAAATTTCTGATGGCATTGGTATTATCAGAATCTGAACCAATGAGAGGACGGTTATATGCCGCTTTACATCACAATTTTGACTTTTGCGGGCTTGTTTGGTTACCACTAATTCAAACAAAAACCGCAAGTTGCAAAAAAACCGCGTCGTAAATAATGCACGATAGCACCAACGGTACGAATTGATAACATTATAAATAACACTGTTTTTAATGAGTTGCAATTATTTACTGCTAGTTATTCCCAAGTAGAGTACTCGCATTTTGTAGTTCAAAGTCCTTTACAATGACCTAACTACAAATCGCGTTTTGTTTATATGCATTTTGTACGTAATTTATACTCCACATAATGTAGCAGTATTCCTGCACGTGATCCACTTGTCTTCATCACACATCCGCTGATGTGAGCACGTGCAACAAAGATGGAATGAAAATAAATTTGGACTCTGCGCTGCTTTTACATTCCTGAGAGCCGGATCCGTACATGGTGCATATACAAACCTCGATTTGGGCGATCGCGCCGAGCATTTCGTCCAAGCAGGCGCCGAACAGCGGCTTCATATCGCCGCGCTCGGTGAGGCACGTCCTGCACACCTTGTCGAGCTGCAGCGTCGAAGCGAGCAGCGCGTTCGCGTCCATCTTCTCCATCGCCGCAGCGGTCTCAGCCAGGAGCACAGCGCGAGCTGGATGATTCTTATAACTCACGAACGTCACAACACCAGCGCGTACGAATGCGAGCGATGCGCGTAATGCGGGCCTCTGCTGGCTCTGCGGTCGCTGTGCCTGCGCCTGCTAGTGCGCGGGCGTTGCAACACACAGCAAGCGCAGCTGACACACTCCACACACTCGAACCGCCTGCAAGCACCCGCGAGAGCATCGCACTTTGCGACGTTGCCGTACAACACTAGACCCTTTGTTTTATTGTCAATTTTTAATGAGGGCGAGATAATGATAGTCATTGCGTTTACATAAATTATTATAGATTATTTTTCATACAATGTACAAAATATATTATCTAATTTATATGTGAAAATGTAGATAAATTTAGATTAAAGCATGTAAAGTTGCATATAGTACACAAAACAATAAAATGTAAATTACTTAGATAAATTCTTCATTTCCTAAATTCCTAATTACAGTAATTGACAGTATATTAACATGATGATACAGTTTGCACCTGTACAGTATGCACGGTTTCTCCAGTGCTGAAAATTACATAAACAACATAACCTCAAAACTATATAAAAATATTAAGAATACCATACTTACAGTAAATCAGATATCTCCACTGTTTCAACCTTAGGGACCTTCATATTATCCTCTAATAGATAATCATGCACATCAACCATATGCTCCTGCAACTGTTCATTAGTACCATAACACATCCCACATTCTTTACACGCAAAAAACTTGTCCAGGGCATGAATCCTTTGATGTACCTTCAAGCGACTGAAGCGCTTACCACAAATATTGCATCCAAACGGCTTCTCCCCCGAATGGACCCGTTGATGGATCGCTAAAGTATTCGATCCTGCGAATGCCTTTCCACAAGTGTGGCACACATACGGCCTTTCGCCAGTATGAGTCCTCATGTGAACAGCCACATAGCCACTTTGAGTAAAACCCTTCCCACATACATTACACACATAGGGCTTTTCCCCAGTATGAACCCGAAGGTGTTTTTCTAGATTACACACCTGCGTGAATGTCTTATCACAAATAGGACACGCATGCGGTCGTTCGCCCGTGTGTGACCGCATGTGTATCGTTAAACTCCTCGCCTCCACGTACTGCTTCCTGCAAAACTGGCAGGAATGGAGCTTGTGCCCCGTGTGGTACTTCATATGTTTGGAGAGCGACGATGCCCATTTGAACGCACGTCCACAAACGGAACATAAATGTGGCTTACCTTTGATATTCCTCAGTTCACCAGTATGTTTCTTCTTATGTTTACTGAGATTAGAACTCTCTGCGAATGACATGTCGCATTGGTCACATTGGTGAGGCTTTTTATCCAGGTGGATTTTCGAGTGGCGTTTTAATATCCTAGCTTCGGCGAATGATTTGTTGCAGACTGTGCATCGGTGATCAGGGTCTTTATGATGAGTCATTGTGTGCACTTTAAGGTCTATTTTTAAAGCGAAGGTTTCAGGGCATTGGGTACATGTAAAAGGCTTTTCAGTAGTCTCAGTGGGTTGTAGCGAAGATTCATCAATGATTTCCGGATTTGGGATAAAAGTCCCGTCTTGATAGAAGTTATTCTCTTCTGATGCTTCCTCTAATATTCTTACTTCCTCTAAAGGAGGGTCAGAAAGACCTCCGTCCACAATTGTCACGTTTTCCATGTAATACCCAGTGGTGCCATCTGCAAATGTAACTAGTTGTGCTGGAAGACCATCCTCAATGACAACGTTCGTAACAGCGTTTGTATAATCTTGCAGATCTTCATCGCTAACTGTATTTCCATGGGTAACTTCTTCTAAATTTCCTACATCGTCCTTACCTGACATTACTTCGCATAGCTGAGCTTGGAATTCTGGAGATATAAAATTCTGTAAGATGTTTTCAGATTTTTCGCAGAGTTGTTTAAATGTATAAGCTCGGCTGCATTGCAAGATACACTGGACGCACATTTTCGATGGTAACCCATCACCTTCTTTTACCTATAACATATTATATAATAGATTTTGCAGATACTTGTATGGTGATCTTAATATTGTTATTGATTGTTTTAATGATGAAAAATTTTGAACTCTGCGCCAATGTGACAATTGTAATATGTTCATTTCCCTCAGACTCTATAAACTACAATAAGACAAACAAGAATAGAATCTTTGAAATACGACGTGTGATAGTTTCTTCCCGTCTCTGTTTCACTCGTAATTCTGTGATAATCTATCTTCCTCTTACTCTTACCTTAATCTGCGCAAATGAAACCAGCATATCGTCCAGGCAAGCGCCGTAGAGCGGTTTCATGTCGCCCTTTTCGCTAAGACAAGCTCTGCAGATTTTATCAAGCTGCAGAGGTGCTGTGAGGAAATTACTCATATCCATTTTGATGAACCTCCTTGTATTTGATCAGTGGTCCGTCCGTCGCGTCCGTCTTTTCCCTGTCTGGAAAAGTGAGGTATAAAACACAAACGTCACGCCCGTCACACACTCCACAAAACGTACGAAACGTACGTCTTTATGGCTAGATATGAACTGCATAATCCGAATTGATGTGAGTTGCAACTGCTCAGACTAACGTACAAGGTTATCTACCTGTCATCATCGTGGTGTAGAAAGAGACAGTGCAACTGCGTACCGCACAGACACGTTATTACTAAGAACTACGTTACTCTTGCCGTTATGCATGCATATACGAGACAGACAAACGCGGCGCATGCGGTGTAGGACATTTATGTGCGCATGTCACAATAAAATGTATTTTTCACTAATGAAGTTATAATATAATTGTTATTTAATAAGTTAAATAATGACATTGTGTTTTGGAAATTTAAATTATTACTATTTACATTTTTTGTAAAGACTTTAAAAGTAATTGATGTAATTTACATTGAGGACATAACCTCACATTTTAGTAACTTTTCTTTTAGTATGTTGGCCAGACTTCATTTGCTAATGTTGGTAATACTAGTAATGTTTAAAAAAAGTAAAACAAATAATATTATATACATTTTTTGTGATTTATAAGTATATGTTAAATAATGTAGTGTTAAAAATCTTATTTATGTAAAAATATAGTAAAATGTGTTTCTGGATTAGATGTAATTATCAATGTGTTGAAAATAGATAAAGTGAAAATATATATAATTTCTGCTGTATTTTCACCTGAAATTTATATAATAATAGGAGGTTTAACACTTTTACATTATTCTGTGAGTACTTTATGTTGAATTTCATGATAGTTGCTGTGATATATTAGAAAAACAAGTACTAACCGCACCTGACCTAGCTTCTACTAATTATTTACTTTAGTAACCTGCGGGTGAACAGACTGCTTTCACTAGATTGGTCAGACTGAATATTCAAACAGTGAAAAACTGTAAAATGGTCGTTGGTGCATTCTGAAAATTATTAAAAATGGCATGAAATTTTATGTTTGCTGGGTTGCTGCGCGACTGGTTATTGTGGATGGCGTTGTGGTCATGCGCTTGACGGGAGTGAAGCAGCCATTCGCCATTTTAACGTTTTCCACACGCAGTGCTTCACGACCGCGCTGTGTTACTAGTTGTAAAGGTTGTAAAAGCCACGCAAAACCCGAAATATTTGTACTCAAAGTGGGAATACTGCATAGTACGATCATCGATTGCAGGTACGCACCATTCATACGATCACAATTAGCCCGATTTATCCCAAAACACACGAACCAAACAAGCAGATTCAGTTCTAACCTCGCAGACTCATCAGGTGCATTACGCGCAAATTGCACCACTGCGTTTTTTCCATAATCCCAATGCTGAAATAATGGCACAGTATTTCCAAGTTGTCGGTGATCATCCGGTTGGCGACGAATTGCAGACCACCTTCTCGAACGTTGTCGACCAGCAAGGCGTGCACTACATCATCCAGACCTGTGACACCAATCCAACCTTGCTGCTTGACAATGTGATTGAACAGCCCGTCTTGCAACAGTTTCCGCAACAACAGCAACAGTTATTTTTTGTGAGTAGTCCGCCAAAGCAGCAAGCAATGCAACCGATTGTGCTTAATCACACTCTGCAACAGCCGGTGATCTTGAACAGCGCGCCACCATTAAGGTCGCTGAATCGACCTGCTGTCATACCACGGCCGAGATCAGCGGTTGCAATTGCTGCTGGGGCACCCAGAATGCCGCGCGGGGTGCTGCAACAGCCGGGGCGGATGAGGCCGACCAGGCCTTCAATGCCGGTGCCGAGGGTTGCTGGGAGGCAGGAGATTCCTGTACCACAGGAACCTGTGGAATTGACAGGGACTGAGATGGTCAAGCTGGAGGATGGGAGGTTCTTATCTGTGGATGCGTATCAGAAGATTGTGGAACAGAGGAAACAACAGCAGCAGCAACAAGCAATGTATGTATCACATATTACACAATATAAAAAAATTATCTTAATCTAAATGCTTAATAATATTTAATATATACTAGGACAACTTTGAACCCAATGGCAAGACAGGCAGCACCAGGACCAGCACGTCGACCACCAATGAATCCGCGTGTACCAACCCCCAAGCCATGTACTCGCTTGCCAGTCCCACCACCACTTCCGCCTCCAGTTAGGGCAACAGCGAAGATAATTCAACCTAATCCAACCTCGAAAATGCCTAAAATCCTCCGAGATTTTGTTCCTTCTCAGGAAATCAAAGACCTGATCAATCAAAATGGATCGGAAGAAGAATACGAGAATAGTATACGCATGTACGTCCTTCTGGCAGGCGGTGAACAACGTTTAATCACGTTTACTATCCCTAAAGAAGACTGCACAATCCAGGAAATCCTCGAACAAGTTGGAGTGGCCGTAGATGCCGACACTAAAATAGCAATTAACGAGATCAATAAAGACGGGATTAATATCGTGGTGAGTGTGGGGTATGATTTTGATGACGACGAGGATAAAATAGCAGCGCAAGCGTCGAAGAGGCGATCGGTGCTTACCAAGAAACCAGCAGAGCCCATTCCTCCAAGAGCACCAACACCACCTATAGAAGAACCGCCTAAACTCGTTCCGGGTAAGATGGCGGTGTGTAATCACTGCGGTTTTATCTCCGAGGACTTTAACAGATGCCAGAGGTGTAAGAGTAAATTACCGGAGAATACTAAAGCAGTTTTGGCAAAAACAGGTCCGACAGACAAGGGAAACTTGAAGAAACCTGGTATTGAAATTAATCTAAAGAATAGGACTATGGGGATGGTTACTGCTGCTGGAGGACATCCTGGAAATGGTGTTGGGAACCCTCATGGTGGTAATAAAAGTCCGGGGAGGAGACGGCCCGCTAGGACAAGGCTACAAGAAGCTGAGAATATGGTAGTAACGTTGAGTTCGGATGAGGAAGAAGATGATTCTTCGAATGATAAAATTATGCCGGATGCGTCTATTGTAGATAAAGAACCGTCGATTCAAACTTTGAAAAAAGCGACTCCGGTTCCAAGGGTAAAACCTTGCCTTGCATGCAGTACAATTGCTTGCCGTACTATTCGTATTGGTTCCTATAGATTTACTCCCGATTTTGATGTAAGTATACTCATAATCTATAAAAGTCTTAAGTCAGAAGGTATAATTTATATATAATATTTGATTATAGGTATCTCTAAGTGGAATGGAGATGATTATAAAAGCGCCCCACTGTGCAAGACCAACTGAATTAGTTATTCTCACCATTGCTCGATCGGATGTGCACAAAGTTCTCGTCAACTTCCAAAAGCACCTCCCAGTCGTGTTCTTGTATCTTCTCCCGGAAGCGTCGACTAGAATCGCCGCTAAGCTGGGAATGACAGCTAATAGTGAATATTTCTACGACTCGGTCTCGGAAAACACAATGCATCGACGTATTGTGCTACTCCCGCCGGTTTTAGGCGCTGAAGACAAGTGGGTGTTCCAGGAAGTGTATGACTGTAACATTCTCCAGGAGATTACAGTAGCTGAAGCTAATTCTATTTTGTTGAAGACTTGTTCTACGGAGGTTGCTCAAGCCGTACTGTAAGTATATTTGATATTTTATGAGGGTATTTTATTGTGTATTTACGTAATTAATGTTTGAATAGAAACTCCACGAATCCGTCACCGACAGAAATCAGGCAACTGCTAATTTACCCGCCTGGAAAAGGCGGAATTAGTATCAACACTGAGGATTATCTGTGCCTCGAGCGCGATCAGTTCCTCAACGATGTGATTATTGACTTTTATCTCAAGTATATGACAGCGCAGATGCCTAAGGAACTGCGTGATAAAGTGCAAGTGTTTTCCACATTTTTCTACACTCGTCTGACTACCAAGCCTGCTAGGAATTTGAGGTGGGTTGATGTCAATTTAACAATTGATGAATTATTATTTATTAAGGTGAATAGAATAATAAAACAATGGGTGTTTGTTATAACTGTTTAGGTATTTTGTTTTTACATGGGATTTATTTGATTTAGTTAACTTTATTAAGGTATTAATGGACAAGTAGATAAATTTCTAAATTATCTAGTCTTAATTTAGCTGCATGACCTCTATAGTGTGCTTTCAACATTTCAGGGATACCAACTTTAGCAAACACCGGCATAACCTTTTTTTAGTTTCCTACAATTGGTAACAATGATGCAGCCATTACAGTATTACCAACTGTAGCAAAATTAATCATGCCTATTCTCTTTGTTACAGTTGGTAATCAATACAGTGTTACCAACTTTAGCATGTTCAAGAGTAGGTTATGTAGTATTCAGTCTGCTACAGTTGGTAACACTGATTTAATAGCATATATGAAAGGAGGTTATGTGCTCCTTTTGAATTTTCTACAGGTTGTGACAGTATATTTACATGCACTTTAATTTTTTTTTTAATTTCAGAAAACCACTATCTGCAGAAGATGCTCATTTGTCTCCCGCACAAAAACGACACGCGCGTGTGAAGAATTGGACAAAGAATATTGATTTATTCACGAAAGACTTCATCATTATGCCGATTAATGAAAATGCGCATTGGTTTCTAGCAATCATTTGTTTTCCAGGAATGACAGGGGCTGAAACGTTTGATGGGGTGAAGTTCAGCAATGAAATATGCAGAAGTGCATCACGAAGTAAGTATATGAAAATGTGTTAAAATATAATACATTTATGATTACTGTTGCAGAAAATTCGACAAGTGTACCGCAAAAACAAGTCAGTACCGTGCAAATGAAGATTAATAAAAGTCAAATATCGGAGATTGATGAAAATTCAGATAAGGACGAGGCCGAGGGTGATGAGAGTGAGTTTGAACATGAGGACATTGAAACTTCCGTAGTCAAACCAGAATTACCTAGAGAAGCTATACCAGTTAAACAGTGAGTAACCTTTTTATTATTTGCATGTAGAGAAATAGCAATAATTTTGATTATTTTTATATCAAAAATGTACAATAATTTATTTGGTTATAATCGTGACATTTCCTGCACTTGTTCTACTACTGTTGACCTTGACATTTAATCCGTTGCTAAGGACGCTAAGGTTGCTATGTATGTGCTACAGTTGGTAACACTGTTGGCGTCCATTTTGAAAAGGCGCGAAATTCAAACTGATTTTTACATTTTCAGACCTTGCATTCTAATTTTCGATTCTCTGGCTGGTGCTGGACGCTCGCGCGTTGTTGCTACACTACGCGAGTATCTCACGTGCGAGTTTGCTGCAAAACGAAAAGGAAGTCAAGTATTCAGCAAACATAATATCCCCGGATCATGCCCGAAAATTCCGCAGCAAAATAACTACACTGACTGTGGATTGTATCTATTACAATACGCAGAGGAATTTTTCAAGCAGCCAATCAAGGACTATCGCATTCCAATTCAAGGACTCAAGGAATGGTTTGATGAGATGGTTGTTACACGCAAACGAGAGGATATTTCAAATATCATCAGAGATCTCATGCACAAGTATAATAAAGATACTTCAATGTTGCCACATATTTCATTCCCAACACATAATGGTAAGAATGGCTATCTGAAACGTAAACGCTACTCACTGCAAGATATCCATTTAAACCTGTATCAAAATTTTTTCTAATCCTTAACCAAGATCCTAAGATTCCGGTGAGCAATCCATAATGTGATACACCACTGTGGTCTTTTCGAATTACAATGGTGTATGTTTTAAATGTTAAAGGTGAGATCGTTCCGGAGCAATCTAGTGACAAAGAAGATGATGCAGATGATAAAAAAGGTGTTGGAAAATCTGATACGGAACCAGTGGCGGGAAATACTTCAGAGTTAATGCAAGTCGACACTGATTCTCAACTCTCTGCTGGTGGTAGTGCCAGCCCAGGATCAGAATCTAGTAGACAGAGCACTATGTCTTTCTTGAAGTCGAAGCGTATCGTAAAATTAAAGAATGATGGATCGGGAGACTCGGGCGAAGAATCCAAGAAGCGCAAACTCCAGGACTAATTTAATTTTCACATTTTTTATATTTAATTAACATTACTTTCGTATTCTTTAATATTTAATATGCATTCTTGACTGATCATGAGTAGAGAGATAGCAGGTCAATGGTGTTTAGAATAAGTTAGTTTATTTCAGTTTGTTTCGTTCCCTGCAACTTGTCTTGGCAGAATTACTTGCGATTTTGTATAATAATAATGTTAATTGTTAATCAATATAATGCTATTTCATTAAAGAATTTGTTTCGGGTATCAATTTTGAAAGAAACGTGGGGTGTCTCGCAGCAGTGCGTTAAAGTTGAGAATTTTGGAGAATTAAATCTTCAGAAGGGAAAAGTGAGTTTTCTTAGGAATCGCTGGTGATAACGCGGTGTTTGATATCGCGTCAGAAAGCGCGAGACTTTCGCCTTATGCAATGTCAGTTTTCTAAACTGACTAAAAGTGTGTTAAAATGGCGCTCAACGCTGAGCAAATTTGAGAATTTATGAAATTTTGCGGTGGGAAAACCGAATTTTCAAGGAACCGCTGGTGATAACGCGGTCTTTGACATCCCACTCACG
>JAODVP010092172.1:46457-57989 GCA_025400035.1 Tetradonia laticeps
ATATCTAATAAAATATAATCACTACTTACCATAAAAACGTAATTGATAAATTGTGAGAAATTTGTTAGAGACATAAATAGAAAAGGATTAGCAAATCTAGGGACATTTGGCTGATCTGCAGTAACACGTGGAAGTTGTTGCACCTGTTCTAACCTACAAGCCCCTACAAGTCAGCGAGTTTTCATCTGAAAACACGTGCAATTTTGTTTAGTCTTGTGGTCCGTGTAGTCGGTGTAGTCAGTGGAATCAGTGGATTAACATTGGCTGCGAAATATTGGAAACCTGCACATTCCGTTTCAATTTCATCTTGATATAGAAATTGCAAAGAAAAAATGGGTATCTTGAAGAAAGCTAAAGTTCCCGCTGCAGTTGAAACGCGTAAAGACCAGTCTTTGAAAAAACCATCGGTTAAGAAAGCTAAACTTGCCTCACCGACAACTAAAAAGCAGAATGAATCTGCCACAGCCAAACCAACATCTCCTAAGCTTCAGAAAAAAACAAAATCAGTGGTGCCTAAGCTAGAAAAAGATTTAAAGGGCGGCATAACGCTTAAAACTAAACCAGGCATGAAGAAAAAGTCAAAACAACTTAAATCAAACCCATCAAAGGTAGAATCGGATATAAAGCTACTAAAACCTAAGCCAGAAAAGACGAAGACATCAAAGACAAATATTCAGGAAATTAAAGCCGAGCCAGTAACAGAAAAAAACAAGAAAACCGGCAAAACCGTTAGATCGAAGAAAACACATCTCCAAAAATCACTAGACGTTGAGCCAGCTGCAATAACTGATCCTGTTCCTTCGTCAACAGTAGACAAAACTGATATAACCCTTGACAAAGATAACGTAAAGAAAGCAGTAAAACATTTCATGACTCAGAGCAATGTTGATCCAAAGTCGGGAAAACTCTTTGATGAACCCCAGCCTATTTTCCTTCAAATAAACACTGGGAAAATACCAAAAATACACTTCAAGTGCATTAAAGTGCCTTTGAAACACAGTGTGCTGCTTTCTAACCCAGATATTCTGCTCGTTACATCTGACTTCAAAGAAAACCCCACTGATTACGATAAAAACATTGAATTCTACAAGAAAAAGTTGGAAGAACAGAAAGTGACTTGTGTCAAGGATATTATTCCTTTCCACCAGTTCAGGCAACTTTATAAAGAATACGAGATGCTAAAGAAGCTGAGAGGCTTGTATGACTTAATCTTAGTGGATACAGCAGTGGAACCAAAAGTTTTGAAGATGATTGATCCACATATGCATAACAAGTTGAGACTGGGTATTAAATTGAGACAAACTAAATTGAAGAAAGCCTTTGACACCGCCCTTCATTTTTCTATGGTGAAACTTCATGGGAAAGGGACATCGTTTAGTATGACTATTGGCCACACTGGTTTTACAGAGAGTCAACTGGTTGATAATATCCTAGCTATTGAAAAAGGGTTTAATGTGAAGCTGCCTGGTGGATTTCAATTCATCAGAGGACTGTTCCTCAAGACAGCGAGTAGTAAAGCTACACAGTTTTATATGAACGCTAGTAAGTGTACTTTGGAACGTTTAATATTGTCATATATTAAACATTTTTTATTTCCAGTGAATTATAGTTATACAAAGGCGCCTACCGCTCAAGAAACGATTCCTAAGATGAAAGTGTCTGTACAAGGTGAGTTATCTACTGCAATGGATGCTACAGTGACTGTTACACCAAGTGGAAGTGTGTTTCTTCATAAAAAGAGGAAGCCTTCGATTTTGGAGGAAGCTGATGTTGATATGAAGAAGATTAAAGGTGAAGAAGAGGAAGAAATATAAGTTAGTTAATGTATTGTCAATAAACAGTTGATATTTGAGCAATTCTTTTATTCTTCTATAAGCGCTAATAAAAATAAACTAATTAATAATTATGATGAGCGTAGAGGGCGTAGGGCACAGAGAATTTCAGAAAGGAAGTTGCGTCGAAATTTCCTTCCGCCATTTCTTGTTGTCCCTCTGCCGAGTTGTAGGTAAACTATTTTTGGAACGCGCTTGATTCAAATATTAGGGACTTTATTTTCAAATAATAATTTATGCAAATCAAAGTAATGATTACAATTATCCTTAAATTTATTTGAATTATAATAAACCTGTTTTGGGCATTTAAATTTAAAGATATAAAAATATGTTTGGATTACGCGCGTTTTGCAAATAGTTTACCTCCAATACTATAGAGGGTCAGTAATCGTGGATTTTGACATCAGTTCTGTAACCTTCCCCTCTGGATTCCTCCGTGAGCTCCGTGGTGTGGTCGATGCGACTCGTGCATCGTGCGTCAAAGATAACATTGCAACGATTGCAACGAGTGCAACAAATTCTTGGCGCATATTTGGTTCTCGTTCGACATCGAAAGTATTAACGCGTTGTAAACCCTGATCGAATGTCGTACGCGGTCAAAGGCATAAAATAGTTTCGGTGCGCGTGTTGGGTTATCAGCTGTAGACTACGATCTAAATAACTCGTTGCATTGTTGATTGCCACCGAACTCCATACGTTCCTAGTGGTATAAATCTAGTGCAACCCGAATCGGTCGCGCAGGCTGCACTGTCGAACATACGCAACCAGGTGTGGACAGTGTGGACGCCAGGTAAGCCATTACAGAAATAAATAGCCCGATAACGCGGCGCGTCTACCACGGCTGCTCAGCGTCGATGCACAAGTCGTGCTATCGCCGCGTACCAACAGCACCACCCGCGCACTCGGCACCATCTTCTCCGGCATGGCTGACTCCGCCAGCGAGTCCGACTCTAGCAGCATTGACGGCGGACCGATCATGATGCCGCCTTCGCCCATCACGCGAGAGCAGTTGCAGAAGCGCATCGAGAGTCTGCAGCAGCAGAACCGCGTGCTGAAGGTGGAGCTCGAGACGTACAAGTTACGCGTGAAGGCGCTGCAGGAAGAAAACAGGAATCTACGTCAGGCTTCTGTTATTATTGTACGTTTTTCATTCCTAATTTACATAGAGCTACTCTAATCCTTACATTAAATGCTAATAAATTAATGTGTTTGTACAGCAAGCAAAAGCTGAACAAGAAGAAGAATACATTTCAAACACACTGTTGAAGAAGATCCAGGCTCTTAAGAAGGAAAAGGAGTCTTTGGCACATCACTATGAGCGTGAGGAGGAATGCCTAACAAATGATTTATCTAGGAAACTGACGCAGCTGCGGCAAGAGAAGTGTATTCTGGAGCAAACCCTGGAGCAGGAGCAGGAATGTCTCGTTAATCGTCTCATGCGGAAGATCGAGAAGCTCGAGGCGGAGACGCTTGCCAAGCAAAGCAATCTTGAGCAGCTCCGGAGAGAGAAAGTAAGTTGGTGTTATTCTTGGAATTTCACAATCGAAAAGCATGTCACTTATTGCCAAGTTATTTTTATACTTTGAATCATTTTGTTGATAACATTCTCATTAACATTTAGTTTACATTTTACGGCGGCGCGTTTTTTTTTCAATTTGCTATTGTTTTGTATACATTGTGCTGGTTTGTATGTGGATATTGACCTAAAATTGAAAATGATAAAATTGTTACATTGTCGAACTTCGTGGAGTTAAACGAAGTTATTTTCGAATCGGAATCGTTGGTGTAGTCTGTGGAATTTTCATCTTTCAATTTAATGAAATTTTACATTGACTATTTTATTGGAATTTGGGTAAACTGTTGAATTTACATATGATTACGATTAAGTAAGCGTTGTGAAGGATTAGTAATCGATTAATCTATTTTTTGATGATGAGCTTATAAAAATCAAAGTAGGCTTGCAATACTTTAAACAATGCTTAAAATGTGTGTATTACTAAACGGCGTTTCCTTATGAACCCTTTTAAGTCGGTGCTTAAATAACTGTCCATTAAACAGCTTCTGGATGTTGTTAAAACCAGCGTATACCTACGGCGTACAGTTTTGCTTAAATAAGCAATATCAAGTCATCGTGCATGAAAAACAAAAGCAAATTACACAGTGTTTAACTATATAAGCAGTTGATTAAGTTAATCGAATGTTTAAAACGTTGAATTTTTATGAATAAGGCTGTTAATGTTTAATGGAGTAACTAAACATGAATTGAGTGATTAATAATCGATAAATCCTTGTATAGGTTAGTAATTGCTTGTGCGCATTGAAACGAAATCAATAATATAGCTCCTCAGATGGACAAAATCGATGATTAATCCATTGTAATCTAGTTTCTAACTAAGGTCCTTGAGTTAACGCTTCATCCAGTACGTTTAAGTAATCGAAGGCAGCGATTAGTCATTAATCCATGAACCCCTTAATAATCGATAAATAAATTGGATAATAATAGGTGAAATCAACAATAAGACAGTGAGATAATCTGGGGTTAATTATTCAAAATAATGAATAATTCATTCATATTAACCGTAAATATTAACTTATTGAAATTCCGCTATATACATCTGTGGGATTATGGATTTCAAAGCTAAAAGTTAATTAAAACTATAGAAAATTGTTCCAGTTATGCTGCATGCCGCCATTTTAAAAAGTAGTGCTAAATAATTCGGGTTTCGCATTGTTGATTGGAATCAATCTATTATACCCGAACCTAAATTATTTAAATGGACAGCTAAAAGATCTAAAAATTCATTAAGATAAATGAGAACCGGGACTCATATCGTGAAGTGGAGGGGATAGCAGCGCCGCGTTGCTATATATAGAGCTTTGCAATAACATATATTGACATGTAACGTCCAAATTGAAATATAGGGAATTAATCAATGTAACGAAATCATGGCATACAGTTTAGCTTTACCGCTAATTGCCCGGGTTTCATAGCAATAGATACTTGAAGATGCAAAGAATACCAAATCGCCTATATCGATGAATAGACTAAATTACATTTTCTTATTATTGTAAATAATGTTGTTATTATAGGTCGAATTGGAAAACACCCTTGAGCAAGAACAAGAAGCTCTAGTTAACAAATTATGGAAGAGGATGGATAAGCTCGAAGCAGAGAAGCGAATGCTACAAATCAAGTTGGATCAACCAGTCTCCGATCCGGCAAGCCCCAGAGAAATCAACAATGGCGACACCGCCACCAATCTCTCCGCTCATATTCAAACACTGCGCTCGGAAGTCACGCGTCTGCGCTCGCAGCTCGCAATCAGCCAACAGGAACACACGCAGAAGATGCAGCGTTATGCGCAGGAAGAGCGTAACATCCGCGAGGAAAATCTACGGCTTCAACGTAAACTGCAATTGGAGGTTGACAGGCGTGAGGCATTGTGTCGCCATCTGTCTGAAAGCGAGAGTTCGTTGGAGATGGAAGAGGAGAGGCACTACAACGAGCAGGTCTTGGGTGTTCGTCAGCACACTGTTAGTCCCGTGCCGTACAATCCATCACCGAGTCAGAGTCGTCCTTTAAGTCCAGGTAATTCTTTTGGAAATTATCGATGATTGTCTATGTTTGAGTTGTTATTTCTTTTAGGTTTATCATTACAAGCTCCATCACCACGCGATTCTTTGATAGTTTTGACTGCTTCACGATGCCACAGCTGTGGCCAGTTGCAGTCTTCGACGGTATGCATGCCGCCGAATTTGCACGCGGTTAATTCGAACTCGCCGCCTGCGCCTCCACACCGCCGCACGGGCGAACGTTTCATCAAGCCGGCGATTCCTGCGCCGCAGCCAGCAAGTCCAATGGACACCACAGTGAACAAAGAGTGAGCCAATACAGCGCCCTCTGTTCATATTTTACGTTCATCGATCAACAAGAAACAGGAAGCAAATTCTATGAGTAAATAACACTAAAACACTACTATACATTACTAACAGAGGACCTACTCGTTTGAACTCTTCACGCTTTCAAATTAAAATAGTTTGTTTGCATGGCGAAAGTCGAGGATGTGTTCGTCCATGTGATACCTAATTCTACAGTCACCTATTTTGCTTATTGTACTTAACAATATCAAATCACGTTCATCGCAACAACTAAATCCCGCATGGTGGAATTCCTACCTTTCTGATATGTAACTGCAAACTAGACTCATTACTTTTAGGCACCCAGTTAATTGAGCTGCAATTAAATTGCCTCATTTGACACGTGTATTTGTATTATTACGTTTTCTCACGAGTATTCTAGTGTTTATTCGTTACGAATTTAACCTCAAATTCGCTTCAAAAATATAATTAACTTGTGTAGAGCGCTATGTTCCCAGTGTCGACTCTGGGTACTCCAGGGTACCAAACTATGATTATCGTTTAAGTTTGCTTGGTTGGTTTTCAGTAAGTAAAAGTCTTTACTTTGTGATGCTCATGCAGTTTAACCTAGGTATACGCGTTACACTCCATGAAAATAGTTGTTAAAACAGTCGAAACGAAAACCAACAAAAATGCTTCGTATCGTTGATTATCAAATTATAATGTGTAAGTTTTTTTTATTAATGCGCTAGTTTTGTAGTTTCTAGGGGAAGTTTTTCCGTTTGTTTTGCGCTGATCTGTTGAGTTTGCTTGCCATGATGCCCGCGATTATTCTAAGGAATTTCACATTCCACAAATAGCTCGTTTACATTTGCACCAAAATTCAAGACACAACAACAGGACATATGTCCTGAGCAGAGATGCTAATAGCAGCAGCAAGTTGGTTATAACAACAACAGTCTTTTATTAATACAACGGACATGCAATTAAAAATTGTTTTTTCAACACGCCTAAATTGTCCGAAGTACATAGTTCACATTGCTGTTTTGTATTTGATTGATGCGTTGACAACGCTGATGGCATGAAGTTGTTTGGTTTGGCATGCGATACAAAGTTTCGATGGTAATGTAAAAACACGCACTGTCTGTATCAACTCACTTTAATCCTGTAAGTAAATTTAAGCAGAACAGTGTCAAATTTGAAGTGATATTAGCTGTTAATCGTGTACATCGGAAACGAATTTGTGCTTCATCTATGTATGTGGTTGCAACTTTGTGCATATTCCCATCTCGATTTGATTGTAGCGGAAGCATCAAACTGTGTAGCTTTGTTTCAACTTTCATAATGCAGCTATAATATTTACTTACTACTAGGTTTGTGTTTTGAAGAAGAGTGTCATTCTATGAAAGTGCATATTATACAAGTTAAGCGAAGAATGGAGTCATTTTTGGGTATTTTAAGAACTTGTGTTTATTTGAGTCACAACATCATTTTGCAATTTTCCGAATTATTGGGAATGTGTTTAACAAAGTGAATTATAAATGTCAATCCCTCCTAATACTTGAATTAACAATACAACAAACTTGAGTGCATAAGAAGCGACTATTGTATTCAGTGTAAACTAATTGCTAATTGGATTGCATTGCAGTAACCTTGACTTATATATGACCCGCTCTCTGCAATCAATATTAAAGTAACATTGATTTCTGACTAGAAAATTCACAAAGCAAATATCAGCAATCATAAACAGAGTGATATTTTACGCAGAAAATATCGCTCGGTACATTTCCCTCCAGTGGAATGTTAAAAATTATGGGGAATCTCTCGGTGCATTTCATTTCCACTCCTCAGTATCGAAGGAATTTTGTGTTTCACAGCAGCGAAGTCATATAAAATTTATATTACTTTGCGCAGCAGGCCCAGTAAAATATAATTTTTTTTTTTGTACAAGTCAATCAATATGGGCAGATACATGATTTAGGAATATGCCTTGCCTTATACTCCCAAATTTCCCTAAAACATGTGCGCATCTTGATTTTTAATTATTATTCTGCTAAATTTTGTGGTATTCATTATAATTTCATGTTGTATTTCCGAAAATTTGATACTGAGAGGTTTAAATGAAATTGGGAGGAAAATTAATCGAGTATCTCGAATTTTTCTCTAAATATCACTATGTAACTATAAGGTAATTGTGTCAATAGGTTGGTGGGTAGGTTGGTATCTTCACATTGATTCCATTTCGAAGTCTTGTAGTAAACTAAGCAGAAAACGAAATGCATAATTACATTATTATATTTGAATATTAAATTTAACATTTGTGACTACCTCACCTCTCCACTGATAATTCTAAGCTAAACGTAGCTGTTTAGTAGGTAAATTTGAATAGATAATAAATTTCATTTATCTTCTCTTGCATTTCTGAGCATCGTAATACCAAATTTTAAATTTAAAAAATTTTTTTTAAACTTTAAAAAGATGGTTTGTAGGCCTAAATTTATTTAGGGAGAATTCAAATTATAAAGAAAAGATTAGCGTAATCCGGATTCGAACTAGAATCAAAAACAACGTATTTTTCTATACTATTATCAACCGGGCGGCTTTTTGAGTCACCCACTGTGTTATTAAATATGTTTAATAATAATGAGTCGAACCCGCACAGTAAATAGAATCTAAACTGAAGTTCACGAACACGCCTCGTAAAATATAATAATGATAACATGTGAATACTTACTTATCATCAATTTTGTTGAAATAATCCTTACTAACATTTTTCTTACTAGGCTCAGAATCCTTCACTGTACTGTCTGTAAAATAGTGAAACACATTCGCAATGTACTGGAGCATAAATTATGTTAATACCTAAGAACATACCAATCAATGGAGGCACAACAGCAGTACTTAAATAAGCAGTATTCAAGTATGGCGGCAGCTCATTATCTTCCTCTTCATCATCGTCCGGTTCCAACGTCTCAGAATCCACCATCTGCAACCACTGCGCGTTATGGTTCCGGAATCGTTCAATGCGAATTCGTTCGCCCCACACAGAACTCCGCTCCGCGATGATATCCAGACAAGTATTGCACGTCTTCCTAATAGCTTTGTTATTATCCTGCAGCAAATCAATGAGATAGGCCGGGGCTTCAGTATTGTTAATCACATAATCAATGCTCTCTCTATGAGCTAATGCAACCATGAAAACATAAATAATTTGAAGAACAATCTCATCATCTTCTTGGTAAGTTTTCAACAAATCAATCAACGCCGACAAGACTCCGGATTTGCAAAGCAGTTGTGAACATCCTTCATCATGTGCAGCGGTTCCTAGCAAGACAATCACCTGAAGAATAAAATCTTGTTGTGCACTATTGGACTTCAACACATCGCTGAACCACGGGATCATGTTAAAATGCTTGAAGATCTCTGCCCAGTCTAAATCCGCAAGGTGCAGATTTGCCAAGACCCCAAGACATTCCAGGATAAAATCTTCTTTCTTAGACGCCATAGTAGCCTTGGCCAAGTCCCCAACAAACTCAATGAAACTAGTACGAGTATTGTCATGTTCAGCGATGTTGTGAATCATCTTCATTAGCAACGCGTCTTCGTGAGATAGTGCGCGAGTCATTAAACTATGCAACCGACTATTGTCTGCCATTTGCTGTGCGTTGTTAGGGTCAATGGCGAGGTTAATACACAAAGCGACCATGTCTTGATCAACTTGCGCAGTCGCATTAAGAACCAACATGTCTACAATAAGCGACACGCAATCTGTATATGCAAATTGCTCCTTTACATCGTCATCGTAACTGAGGTGGTAGAGCAGTTTCAGGACGACTTCCTGATGCCGATCGTCGGACAATAAACTGACGAATTTGGGTAACATGTCTAACTTAACCATTTTCATCCGCATCTCTTCATCAAACGATAAATTAAACAATAACTTCAACGTTAAATGAACAACGTCGATGTGGGAACTCAACAACATCTTAGGCAACTTCTCTAATACATCATATTCAGCCATGTCATCTTTATTAACCTGCATTATACTCAGTTTCTTCAGGAATGTGAGCAGTAGAACCAATAACTCTTCATTTTCACGATCCAGTGCTTTGCTGAGCAACTCGACGATATTTTTCTTAATCATCTTCTCTTCCACACTCTCATCCTCAGCTATGTTCAACAATAGAAAGAAAGCTAGGCGTAAAAGCTGCTCTTGCTTCTTAATGAGAGTCCTATACCGTTTGATACGATCACCGTCGCTCATCTGCTTCTTCTCATCGATGCTTTCAGATGATTGACTTAATTCATCGTAGACACTTCCCTCCATCACTGCTTTCATGTTCACATCGGTATAATTACCTGATTTAGGGCGGACTTTCTGAGGAATTCCACTTCGCGGAACTACCTCCGGACAGTTTAGGTTCACGTTGTTGGAGGTTGATCGCCGCATTAGGGACATATCCGAAGATTTCGGGGAGCCGGATAATTCTGATTTCCATTCTTCGTAGCGTTGCAGCTCGTAGGCTATGATGTTCATGCAAAGCGAACCGATTTTATAGTGGAGGATCACGTGGTGAAAGCAGGAGTATGTTGAGAAGCAGAAGAAAATGAAGATTAGATTTGTGCTGAGGACTAGACTTTTCTTCCAGTCTTCTCGAAGCACACGGGTTAAAGCACTTAATACTGTTTCTAAAATTTGATTAAATTTAAAGTTAAAGTAGTTGAGTATTCAAAAATAATTACCATTCTTTGATAAAGCTTCTAAATTCTCTGGATCTCGCGCTAATTGGAGAATTAAGATAGAGGATTTTATCTTTTCAGCTATTCCTTCATAGAGTAGCTCTATATATTCATTTAAACTGTTTATATTTGCAGTATCTGTATCAGCTGATCCATTTCTTGTAATATCTATGTCTGTAATTAATTATTTCATAATTTTTTTCATAAGTACTAGGAAAGTCAATAATTCCAAGTTTGAAAATCAATTACCATTCGAGTTTCCTAATAATTAGCAATTAATTAACAAAAACTTATTTAGTTTTCATTAATCTCCCAAGAGTTAATTAGTACCGCATCAGAATTTGCTTTAAAAATTCCATATTTTAATTAATATCTCAGAAACTAATAATGCTACTTTCAAATTCTAAACGGCAATGAATTCCTGAGGAAATTTCCTATCAGAAACCAATTTATTAATAGAAAATTGCTCAATTTTCATGGATTTCCCAAGAATTAATCAGTAGAACATCATAATTTGCTTCCAAATTACACATTTTAATTAATATCTCATAAACTAATAATGCTACTTTAAAATTCTAAACGGCAATGAATTCCTGAGGAAATTTCCCGTTAGAATCAAATTAACGAATAAGAAAATTGCAAAATTTTCATTGATTTCCCGAGAATTAATCAGTATAACATCATAATTTGCTTAAAAAGTACACATTTTAATTAATATCCCAAAAACTAATAATGCTACTTTAAAATGCTCTACGGCAATGCATTCCTGAGGAAATTTCCTATCAGAAACCAAGTTATTAATAAAAAAGTGCTCAATTTTCATTGATTTTCCGAGAATTAATCAGTCGAACCACAGAATTTGCTTTAAGAATACCACATTTTAATTAATATCTCAAAAACTAATAAGGCTACTTTCAAATTCAAAACGACAATGAATTCCTGAGGAAATTTCTTATAAGAAAGCAATTTATTAAGACAAAAGTTACTCAGTTTTCATTGATTTTCCGAGGATTAATCAGTATAACATCATAATTTTCTTAAAATTATACATTTTAATTAATATCTCAAAAACTAATAATGCTACTTTAAAATTCTAAACGGC